>JAPKLY010000995.1:18823-33141 GCA_026898435.1 Prunella vulgaris
CTGATTAATTTAAACATGAACTAAATCATTTAAATAACTGAACAACTAAACAACTGAATAATTTAAACAATCGAACAACTAAATAATTTAAACAACTGAACAACTATATATATTTAAAAACTTAAACAACTGAACAACTTAAACAATTGAACAACTTGAACAACTGAACAACTATGTGATTAGGGTTTGCAAATATGTAGAGAAAGCCCTCTATCATAAAACTCTAACAAAAGAGATTCACCAACTATAAAATAACAAAAAACGAACAAACTAAACAAAGAAAAATATATTAGACATATTCTTATCTTCAATCAAACCTTCACACGATCATTATAAGAAGAAAAGAGAAAAATATAGAGAGTAAATGAATGAATGGAAAATTGATATAGAATAGATATACAGATGTAGATGAAAGAATTTAATGAGGATATTATTGTAATTTAACAAATATTTAAAATAATATAATTTTATGCTATTTATTTTAAAAGAAGGCCATTTTTGTATATTTAGAATAAGTAAGGCCATTTTTAATAATTGATCATTTTTATGCTTCGTACCAGATCTGCCGGATGTGGCGGAAGCGCGCCACTACTGCAAAAGTCCAGGCGCTGGGGGAGAGTCTCCTTTCCATAATCGGAGAATTCCTGGTGTCGGGCAACAGTCGGCGTAGTGACGACTAAGAGAAACCGGCGCGGCACGTGTTTTCTCTGTCCATTAGTAAAGACTGTCGGTGTAGTTATTTACTCCAAGAAGAGAGGTCATGTCCCTTCCTTCTTCTCGAGTAAAGGCGTCGATTGAATGGACGCAGCTGTTCACTTAGTGGAAGTATAATCAGGGAAAGAACCCTATTTCCCAACTAATGGAACAGGCTGGAAAGGCCCTATTAATGGGCTAAAATCCAAATTATGATGATTGAGGTTTGTGATGGACCAATTTAAAATTAGGGCCATCAATAGTTTTCTTAAACCAAATATATTTGGAATTGGGCTTTAAGAAAGCCGATAATAAGATTGTGGTGGGGCCTCGAACTTTAATTTGGATTAGATGGTATTTATGGAAATATTTCATAATTTTGGATCCCTTAAAATTTTATTTTGGGAGCAATATTTTGTGCTCGAGAGCTCAAGTGTTATTTTGGATTTAGTCCAAAAAGATATTTGACTCATTTAATTATTTGAGAATTACTCTTGAGTCAAAGATGGAGATTAAAGGTCTCGTTGAAAATTGTGCATTGAAGAGGCAATATTTTGGATTTAGTCCAAAAATGGTTTGACTCGTTTAATTAATTCGATAATTATTCTTGAGTCAATAGACTAAAATTAAATATTGTGCTTTGAGGGCGCAAATAGTATTTTGGATTTGGTCCAAAAATATATTTGACTCGTTTGATAAATATTCTTGAGCCAAATATGGAGATTAAAGGGCTCCATTAATAGTTGTGCTTGAGAGCACAAATTACAATTTTGGACTTGGTCCATAAATTTTGGCTTGTATAATTTCGTGAAGAATTATTTAAGAGTCAAAAGTGGCAATCACAGCCACATTGAAAATTGAATTTAATTTTGGTATTTCGACCAAAATGGGTATGAATTCAAGAGTGAATTCGAAGAGTTTGATTTTCCAATTTGTTTCGAGATTGTGTCCAAATTAATATTTGATGAAATATTAAATGGAATGGACGAACAATTTGACTATGAGATATTAGTTCTCACCATAGATACATTCGAATGTGGGGGAGAAGAAGAGTCTCTCATGAGAAATACATTCGGAATGTGAAGTGGTTAGCAAGGCGTGGCCTTAAGGCTAAATGGAAAATCAAAGGCAGTGGATGCCTAGTGGAATAAATTCCACAAGTTAAACGAGTTTGTTCAATCTCATGTAAAGTCACCACACAAGGAGATAAATTCGTGCGAAACGACAAGAATGGATAGAATGATCCTAAAATTATCTCGAAGTGTGGGGGGTGACTTGTAAAGATTGAAGCACTAGTAGTGCTTATCTGTGTTGGTTGAACAAATTAGAATTGTTCCTAAAACGGAATGAAATATCCAGCTGCGTAAAATGATACACTAAAACGAACTGGATATTTTGACATAGACTCCGAGCCCATTACTGAAATGTGCGGGAGCAATGTCATAACAATCTTCTAAACAAATATGCAATGGTGATTGCATTTTGAGAAAAACCCGGCCGGTTAAAAAGGAAATGTTTAGAGAGATTACGGGTAAGGGGAATGAGGTTAAAAACCTACACATAAAAGGGTGTTCATAGCGGTAACTCAACCATGATGACTGGAGGATCCCAAGAACTTGGTTCAATGAGACAACTAAGTTATGAAGCACTCAGCTACGCAGTTGAAAAATCTCTACAACCCATTCTCGAATCCCTTCAAGTGCAACCCTGCACCTTTAGTCTCATTCAGGTGTAGAAAACCTGCTGACGTGTGGTAAGGTTAAGCTTAATAGCTTTTAATGGTTCCTATATCCTACGGGTGGGGTATTGCAGGGTACCCTTGATAGGAGATCACCTATATAAGCGTTGAAGTGGGGCCGCTTCTAACTGAGGAATTCAGTACACGCTTATGAATCCAAGATAAGGTCCAGGGCCAAAATGGACAACAACGTGAGAACCAAAGGGTATCAGAGTTGTTGCTGTGTATATGTCATTGTCTTGGTTTACATAAAAAGCCGACCAGTTCAAGACATCATGTTCACTGAGTGGCGAGTAAATCCGATGGCATTTTACTAGGGAAGGTTCAAAGCCAGTCGCTACCTATCCCGATGCAGTAACAGTTCGTCGGAACTTTCTTAGGAGGTCACATGCATTAATTTCATTCATGTGGGGGATTGTTGGAAATATTGGTTTTGACCATATTTTAATTAAATATTAAGTGACAATTTAATTGTCCATTTTGCGTAAATGGATTTAGTTGATTTATTTCTCAAAACCAAAATTGGTGTGAATGAGAAATTAATGTCATTTAATTTGTGGATAAGTACATTGATGAATGTATTTATTGCGGTAATAGTGAAGTGTTGTGTCTCTTTGAATTAAAGAGGTAACCTTTGATGAATAGTTTTATCCTAAGGGTTGCGACTATTTGGAAAAGTGGAATGTGAAGAGTCACACCTATTACCCGTAACCATTGGAAATCTATAAATAGATGTCCCCCACATTGTCATTACATACTTGAAAATAATTCAATCATTTAATTGAATTGATTTAATACTTTAAAGTGCATGCATTCTAGAAACATAGAGTTGCATTAGAATTGAGTCCGAGAGTTCCGGATACTTGTTTGCGATTCGTCGATAGCTTTCGCTTCGTAGTGCAACGAGCGGAAGACTCCAAAGTCGTTGTATCTTGGGGACGGTTGCCATGATCCGTATTGCACCTGTGTACGGGGCAATAACGTCTTACTGAAAGCGAGTCTAACTCGTGCCTCGACTTTACCGTGTCAATTGCATAAGTCATCTTCGTCTACACACTATTTATTGTTGTATTTTCCAACAACAGCCACTCCACCGCCATTTTGCCGAAATCCATGGCATCTTCACACCTCTGCATTTCTAGCCACCAACAGCCGCTCGCCCAATTACGCCGGAATCCACGGAAGAATCTGCCGCCTACAACCTCTGCTCAACCGCCGGAATTCAAAGCCCCAAATCACTGCTTCTTTTCTCGCCCACTTCAATCGAAAACCAGCCGCCCGCCGATGTTTGAAGCAGCCCATCCATTGAAGTTGGAAATTGAAGATTTTCAACCCACCGTTCCCTATTCGTTGCCATTGAAGTAGCCGGAAACTGTTCTCCACCTCACAGCCGTCGATACACCATGGTTATTCAAAGAAGAAAAGAGTTGATAAAGAAAAAAAAAGCGACTTCATTTGTTCAAAAATTGAAAATTGATTTGGGCCGAGGCCGAGGCCCATTATATATCCAACCACAGCCCATTTACTAATTATTATCTCAGCCCATTTTCCTTTAATTTAAAAGAGGCAGCAGTGTACAGTATGAAGAAAGGAGAGACGCGCGTTCTTGGCCGACAAGTTTGAAGGAAAGCTCCCTTTCCCACCCCACCTCACTTTCTACACATAGTACACACATTTGATTTGAATTTTAATTTTCTGGCAATTTCTAGTTAAATTTTAGTGGGCATTTTTAATTTCTTGCAATGGGCATTATTTGGAATGAAATATTTTAAATTATTTTTTATTATTTTAATTAAGTAGTAGGTGGAAATGAAAATTTTCAAATAAAATATTTAGTATTATTATAATTAATATTACACCAAATTCCTACTTTATTTCATTAATTTCTTTTTCCATTTATACACATCACCCTTCAAAGATTTACTCTCTCCTCTCTCAAACCCTTCCCTCCCTCCAATCTGCTCTTTACTTGGAAAATAAAATACTCAGAAGATCAACATATAATTCTCTTGTGTCTAATTATAAGTGTGAATGTAAGATAATTACTTTGTAGCAAAAGCTTGATCCTAATGTTTTAGTTTTATTGATTTTTTCTGATTCTTGCATGAGCATAATTCTCTCCCATTTCGTTTAAAGATTTTTCAGTTTATGATTAATGTTTTTCCTCCTTTGTTATAATTTTCCTTTTGTCAATTCAATATTTTTAAGAAGGAAAATTAAATGATCAATTATAATTTTTTGTTGTTGTTTTTGTTGGATAAACTTTATTATTTTTTTTATCTTCTTTTATTTTCAGAAAGGGTTGGTGGTTTGTGCAGATATATGATCTTTGCTTTTCGATCCGCAGAACTTGTAATAGTCTCCATTGTTTTTCTAACAATTTACACAAAAAAATTAATAAAAAATTCAAATGTTAATTAATGATATATCATAAAAAAAATTGTGTTATCTTTGTTATTCCTGATTACAGATGCATTAAAGAAATATCCAAATTTAAGAGAAGTGAAGATGAAAGTTGATTTAATCGAAGAGAAGGATTTGCAGTTTAAGAAAAATTTATTTTTTAAATAAAGTAGTAACATATAGGTAAATATGTGTATAGTTTTGTGAGTATGCACATAATTGATGTGTTCTTTCTTAGTAGTACGTAAATTAGTGTAGGACATCAGAAGAAGAAAAGTTAAAAAAGAAAATATCGATTTATATGCATACTCACAAAACTATACACATATTTACCCATATGTCACTACTTTATTTAAAAAATATATTTTTCTTAAATTGCAAATCCTTCTCTTCGATTAAATCAACTTCCATCTTCACTTCTCTTAAATTTGAAATATTTCTTGGATACATTTGTAATCATTAAAAAACAAAGATGACGCGATTTCATTTTATGTTATATCATTAATTGGTATCTGAAATTTTTATTTTTTGTGTGTAAATATTTTAAAAAACAATAGTGGCTGGTATAAGTTTTGCATATCGAAAAGTGAAGATAAGATATCTGCACAAAACCACCAACCTTTTCTGAAAATAAAAGAAGATAAACAATAATAAAGTCAGTCCAACAAAAACAGGAAAATGAAAATTCATCATTAATTTTCCTTCTTAAGAATACTGAATTGACAAAAAAAAAAAAAAAAAGAATCATAACGAAGGAGAAAAAAAATTAATAATTAGCTGAAAAATCTTTACACAAAATGGGAGAGAATTTCGTACATAAATATATGAATGCAAGAATCAGAAAACTGATAAAACTAAAACAGAAAGATCAAGCTTTTGCTATAAAGTAATTATCTAACATTCACACATATAATTAGACCCAAGAGAATTACGTTGATTTTCTGAGTTTTTTTTTCCAGGTAAAGAGCAGGCGGAGGGACGGGAGGGTTTGAGAGAGAGAAAAACTTCGAAGAGTTGTGTGTATAAAGGAGAAAATGAATTAATGAAATATAGTAGGAATTTGGTGTATTAATTATAATAATACTAAATATTTTATTTGAAAATTTTAATTTACACCTACTACATAATAAAAATAATAAAAAATATTTTACACATTTCATTGCAAATAATATGTAGTAAAGATAATAAAACAAAAATTTAAAATATAAATCTTGATAATAAGCATATTTGTGCACTAAATTGAGATTACATTTCAATTAATAAACATTATATGCTGCAATAATCGAGCAGCTGCTATTATTCTATTCATATGTAATTAAGAGTTAACATGAAATCTTGTTCAAATTTACATATGAAAAATGTATTTTTGTAATTTTATTTGTTTGAGAGATATTGATGTGTGTGATGAATTGTCTCTAAAAATCAAAACAGGCTTTAAATTGAATATATATATATATATATATATATATATATATATATATTAAAAAATAAATTTTAATTCAAATTGAGATCCGTCAAAAGCATGACTTTGATGGTCTTGTTATGAAATTTTTCTATTTTAATCATTCATTCCAGAAAAAAGAAAACACTTATTTGTTTTATGATAACACATTTCAAATATTTAAGGAACAACATTTTTGTTTTATGACAAAAGAAATCTTTTCAATTTAAGATAGATTATTTACATTTTTCGTGTGATTTACGGTCTATTGTATAATAACAATGTTTACCCCAATACACATTTTTGGATGGCGGCCATAATATTCCTGTAAAAAGTAAGTAATTTAAATAGTACTACATCAAAATTAGACAACAAAATTTATAACAAATATAATTAAATTTGAAGACACCGACTTAACATCAATGATTAAAAACGGACAAAACATTTATAATCTTTATCAGCCATCAAATTTATTTTTGTTTTTAAAACATTACACACTCAAGTTGGAAGGAAAATGAACTTCATAAAACAAAAAATCACAAATACTATAAATGTGTAGACTCTTATATATCATTGAACAACATCTAAAAACTAGATATAAGAATAACATCACACATAACACATCACATGAAAGTCGATGATCGATATACTTTGTCTAAATATTTTGATTCATAGAATTTGAGATCTACGATAAAAAATGCTGAAATGAACAAATCAATATCAACATAAAACTATTATAGAAATGATGCATGTAGATCCAGGAAATATTAACAAATTTTGAGTAAGTATAACACTTTGTAAACATATTTATGATATGGTGAAGCTATCATTGAATTCAGAAATATATATCTTTACCTAAGGCTTCGTCGAATCAAAAGCGTCGGGAGCATCTGATTGTAGGTGGCGGCGCTTGCCAACCCTAGGAGTTTACATACTTGTAAACCCTAGAAGCGCATCAAATGAAATAATTTAGCTCTTATAAAATTCTCTTACAGAACAACGATATTTATAGAGTTGTAAGAATGGGCCGGGGGAAGAGAGGCGAGCCAACCCACAGTTCAACTTATTCCACCATTTTACAGATCTTAGTGTGGCCGCCCATGGGGGATGGGCTAGAAACTACTTACCCAATTCAACCCTCAGTGGACTATGTGCTTAGTAGACTAGCCCACGGGCTTTCTTTGTGAAATTTTTTCACATTCATTATTTATAATAAATTTTAAGTAATAAATAATTAATGTTTCCATAAATTCTAAAAGTGGACAAACCTTTCGTAAATTTAAAGTTCAACCAAAAATGTTCACAAAATAATCTAAATAATAGAAAGACTTAAAATAACCTCTAAGTTCATCAATAAAATATAAAATCTCAAATTTAAATTTTAAGCTCATTAATATAAACATAATGTGTCAAATTAAGGTTGTGGGGGACATTTCAGTCGCCAAAGATGGACGACAAGGATGGAGGTCATGAGCCATATTCAGTCTTTCAAAGGTCTGTTAGGATTACTATCTAAGTTTTATCTTATATTTATACTATGTGGAGGTCATGAATTGTGTAAATTGGAGTTTGTAAATCTTGTAGATTAGAGTTCTTTATGTGATGGATGTAATAATCGTTGCATTTTTTTTTTTTACAAATTATAGAATATTATATATATTTTTCGTATTTGCATATGTATATCAGCGCACCTGATTAAAATTTATGGGATTAATATAATTTTCTTCCCATTCTTTTTTTCCCATAATTATTTCTTTAATTTAGTCTTATAACAATTCAAATTTACCCAAATCAGTCCCAGATAGCCGAAATTTCATGAATTGATGTCATTTTATTCACTTATTGATCAGTGCTGCTATTTTCCAATGAAATAGGATGACGCTTCTTGTTTTCAAACGTGGCACGCTAACTTATGTAATTTTTCCCAATAAAATAAATATAAAATTTCGGTATGAACAACGGTATACCGAAAATTTTGATATATTTGGTATATAGAAAATTTTGATTTTTTCGGTATACCGAAATATTTTCAATATGAAATTTTCGGTATATCGCGATATACTGAAATATTTTTGGTATACCAAAATATTTCAATATACCGAAAATATTTCGGTATATCGCGGTATACCGAAATTTCTATATTTATATACTGTTACCGTATCAAAAATTTTGAGACGATACCTTACTGACCGAAAATTTCGATAAATTCGATATTTTTTTATACGATAAGTGCGGTATACCGGTATTTTCGATATTTTCTCCACCCTTAGGTTTAACTGGTTTGACCGGCAGTTCAACCGTTAGAATAATTTTATTGTTTATTTTTATTTAATATTTCACATATTATAAAAATTATTATATTACATACTATATAAATTAAAGATTATAAATATTCATATATATTTTCTTTATAATAATACGTTATGATGATCAATATAATTAGCCAAATATTAAATTGTTATAATTAGTTTTTAAACATACAAGTTAATTATTGAATAACTTTTAACAAAAATTGAACTAAAAAAATATGAAGGCCTGAAAAAAACCCCAAAAGCCCAAAAATAATATCTCAATGAATGAAACCTAATTCTAAACTCCAGAACTCACAAGCCAAAGATATTGTTCTTCTGTTATTCATCTTCACTTAGTAAACATGATTGCCGTCGCCACATTAGTGGTTACATCTTCTTCTCTTCTCTATTTCTATCTCTTTCTTCTCAAATTTTTTTTAATCTCCTAATTTTAAAACACACACCATCTTCCCTTCTTCTTTTCTATCTCTTTATCAGCTTTACTGTCGCCGCCGCAGTGGTTCCCCTGTCCGCGTTGTGGCCGGTGTGGTGTCTGTGCGGTGGCCATCGCGTATAGAAAACATAGAAGAGGGAGGTATGCTGCGCGTATAGTTAAGGAAGTCAAATAAACAAGAGACATAAATGAGAGTAAACAACTTTCAGGAAAGAACGCCATTGGATTCAAATTCAAGTTCATATGGTGCGTGTATAGTTAAAGAAGCTTTGCATATGCATTTGTAGTATTATACCATGTGCACATGTTCTTTTCCATGCTATCCTTATGGTGCATCTTGGTGTTGTAAAAATACCTCATTTGTTTGATGATAAAACATTTCAAATACTTAAGGAACAATATTTTTGTTTTTATGACAAAAAGAAATCTTTTACATTTTAAGATAGATTATGTACCTTTCTCGTGTAGTTTACGGGCTATTACATAATGGCAATGTTTACCCCAATACGCATTTTTGGATAGCGGCCATAAATTTCCTGTAAAAATTAAGTAATTTAAATACTACTATATCAAACTTAGGCACCAAAATATATAGCAAATATAATTAAATTTGAAGATACTGACTTAACATCAATGATAAAATATGGGCAAAAAAATTATAATCTTTATTTGTCATCAATTGCACACTGAAGTTGGAAGGGAGATGAACTTCATCAAACAGAAAGTCACAAATATTATGTGTAGATTCTTATATATCTTTGAACATCTAACAACTAGGTGTAAGAATAATATCACATATCATCAGATCTAAGTCGATGATCGATATACTTTGTTTAAATATTTTGATTCAAGGAATTTGAGATCTACAATCAAAATTGCTGAAATGAACAAATCAAATATCAACATAAAACTTTTATTGAAATGATACATGTGGATCTAGAAAGCATCAAATTTTTTTGAGTAAGTATAACACTTTGTAAACAAATCTATGATCTAGTGAAGCTATCATTGAATTCAGAAATATATTTCTACCTGAAGCTTCGTGGAATCAAAGGCGTCGGGATCATCTGATGGTAGGTGGCGGCGCTTGCAAACCCTAGGAGTTGACATATTTGTAAACTCTAGAAGAGAATAAAAGAAATAATTAGCCCTTATAAAAATTTCTTACAGAATGACGATATTTATAGAGTTTTTAGAATGGGTCGGGAGAAGAGGGGCAAGCCAACCCACATTCCAACTTATTCACTATTTTACATATTTTGGTGGGCCAGCCCACAGAGAGAATAGATTGGGAACTCCTTACCCAATTCAACTCTCAATGGACTATGGGCTTAGTAGGCTAGCCCACGAGCTTTCATTGTAATATTTTTTTTTTTGCACATACATTACTTATAATAAATTTTAAATAATAAATAATTAATGTTTGCTAAAATTCTAAAATCAGATAAACCTTTCATAAACTTAAAGTTCAAGCAACAAATAATATCAAAGTTCATCAATAAAATATAAAATCTCAAATTAAAATTTTAAGTTCATCAATAGAAACAAAATGGGACCAAAAAAAAAAAATATAAATATTAGTAGACAATAACGGTATTAGTTATTTAAACTAATTAAATTAAAAATAAAAGCTCGCAGTAGCTAGCTTGC
Organism: Prunella vulgaris; assembly: GCA_026898435.1. Classification (NCBI taxonomy): domain Eukaryota; kingdom Viridiplantae; phylum Streptophyta; class Magnoliopsida; order Lamiales; family Lamiaceae; genus Prunella; species Prunella vulgaris. The sequence goes on from JAPKLY010000995.1 coordinate 29,494, forward strand.
ACCTACGCTGCCCTGTCATGTCCCAACTAACTAAATCTTGTGGCCCGTATGGTCTGACCCATAAGTTCTCTATTATTAGGCTCATGTTATTGACACTAGCCATTTTGAGAAATACACTACCTTTAATATGTTTGATATTTTGTTTTGAAATTTTTACAAACTTTTGACAAAATTTTCAAACAAATTTTCATTTTTTACACTACGTCAAAAAAATAAAAAAAAATAAAAAAATTGTCGAACAAAGGATAGTGTATTTCTAAAAAAATGTAGTGTATTTCTAAAAAAATGTAGTGTATTAATCTGACTAGTGTATTTACAAAAAGGCTAGTGCGGATAACCTGGCCCTACTATTATTGGAAGAGCAATTACTCAACTCAACCCTCCTTATAAGCGAGATTGATGGATTAGCCCAATGGGCCTAGCTCACTTTCTCTACTCGAATAATATTTATACATAGACCTTTAACTTGACATACCATACACACTTACTATGTCATACAATAATCTCCAAATGGTACTCTGACACTTGCTCATATACTTCTCTATATAGTATATATACATTAACTATTCTATGGTCCCACGTACAATACGGGATTTTTGAAAAAAGTAGATTAATAATTTTTATATGTGCCTATTGGTGGGCGAAAATTTATATGTCCACTAGTGAACAAAAATTTCTTTATTGCTATTATCACATTAGTGGACATATGAATTTTGAGTAATTAAAAAAAAAAATTTATTTGAGATTGATATAGATGAACCATAACCATGGATGAGAAACTTGAACCAAGTGAAAATTCATCAAAAAGAACCGCGTCAATCAATTTTTGGGTGCTCAAACAAAATTGTCACAGTATATGAGCGAAGGCCCAGGTTATATACACCCGCATTTGTTAGAAATACACACACTTCATAATTTTATTAATTACAAAATATAGTATAAAATATGATAAATATTTTTTTGACTTTTTCTCCATAAATTTGTACACCCACCTTAATTATCCGAACAACTCTCAAAAGCATAACTATATTTTTTCTTGTAAAATATCAATATATTAAATAATGATTATTTTTTTTAAACAAAAAAAAATTCATACAAATGAAAAATAATAAGAAAAAATCAAGTAGTTTTTATTTGAATTTTGAAAATTTTCCAAAAAAAGAAAAAGAAAAAGAAAAATGTGAAATGAAAAACACAAAATAAATAATAAATAAATTAATATATTTTTTCAAACAGTCAAAACATATTTTTCTCGATTATATTTTGAAAAAAAATAAAAAAAAAGGTCTAATTCGAAAAATTAAACGAACAAAAATTTCGTTAAAAAAAGTTAAAAAATTGTACTTTTTTTGAATAAACAGAATAATAAAAAAATCATGTACTTGATTATAGAAATACAGGTTGAGAGAGGAGATGAAGAGGATGAATGAAGATTGAGGAAGGAAAAAAAATTCACCTTTATTCTTACCTTTTTTTTTTCATTTCTTCAAATAGGAGTGACTCGCAAATGAGAAAAGCGACACTATTGCAATGGATGAGTGGTCATTGAAGTTTAAGATAAAATTTAATGGAGAATAGGAGTGATGTGAAAAGTTACGCGGTTTTAATGGAATAATACGGGGACTATGTAGTGAAGGTGAGAAAATGAAAAAGAAGAAAGTAATAAGAACGTGAGAAGAAAAAGAGGAAAGAAAAAGTGAAGATAGAGAAGGTGGGTGCACAAAAAAATAAATAAAGAATTGAATTAAATTATTAAAAAAAAATTGTGAAGTGTGTGTACTGCAAACAAATGTGGTGCATATAACCGTGGCCTGAGCGAAAATCAGACCCATTTGCCTAATTATTAGTGCGGCCCAAACATGTAAGAATTAGTTGGGCAGGCCACAAGAATTGGGAGTCGGATCCCCTCCATTTAATATTTCCTCCTTTCAGTGTAAATGTCATCATTATACATATATGAAACCCATAATAATATGTGCTATTTACACTAAATTGAGGAAATTGAGGAAATGTTAAATAGAGGGGATTCAAATCGCAAGAATTGAGATCAGCCATATTCTGATAATTTATTGGCCCAGGTTATATGCACTCACATATGTTAGAAGTACACACACCTTATATTTTTATTAGTTTATATCATATATGAAATGACATAAATACCCTTTTCACCTAACCATAAAAAAAAGTACACCCACCTTTTTATTATTGAAAAAAACTTCCGAGAAACACAATTCTTTTAAAAAATAGAAGAAAATGATTTTAAAAAAAAATCAAGATTTAAATGGTGACTATTTTTCATAGAAAAAAACATTTTTTGGGAAAGAGAAAAAAGAAAATAGCAAAAATAAACATAAATAATTTGTTTGAATGGTGATTATTTCTCAGAAAAATTTGAAAGGAAAAGGAAAAAGAAGTAGTCAATGATAAAACAAAAATTCAAACTATCTTTAATAAATAATCCAGCCAATTTATTTTTGATAATATATTTTGAAAAAATATAAAATTTTTGGATAGAAAAATAAAAAAGAAAGATATAAATCATAAAAATAAATCGAACAATTTTTCTGTTACATTCCTAAAATATAAGCAAAATTTTGGAGAGAAAAAACATAAAAAATTATACAATCTTTCATATAATTAAAATAAAAAAAATCCGAACATGAATATATCGAATTAAGGGTTAAAAAGAAAAGAAGAAAATGAATGGGGCTATGGGAGGAGGAAAAGGGTCATTATTCATTTTACCTGTATCATTTTCATTCTTTCATATTTGTGATTTCAAATGGATCAATAATGAATAAGCCTCATAGAAAAAGAAAAGAGATGAAACAAGGTAGGGAGATGGGTGGCCGCGTGGGAGACAGAGGAGAAAAAAAAATAGAGAGAAATAATGAGACTTTCAACGTGTGAGATAGAAGGAGGTAGTGAGAGAGAAGAGGATAGTGAGTATGTACGGAGATAAAATGAGAAAAAATAGGATTTTTAAATTGGAATAAAAATAATAATTTATGTGTACTAATTATACACTTGTAAAAAAATTGTGCTTCTCGTAAGTTTTTTCCAATAATTAAAAACTGGGTGTATTTGTTTTAAGAGACGGTGAAAAGAATATTTATGTAATTTCATATATGATATAAACTAATTAAAATATAAGGTGTGTACTTCTAACAAACCTGGTGCATATAACCTGAGCCTAATTTATTTATTAAAAAGAAAAAGATTTGGAAAAAATTGAGTAGGTGGAAATCACCAAAAGCCCATAAGTCAATATCTAAATCCTTATTAATGAACGTGAATTACTTCCTCTGTCCCATAGAAATTTGCACACTTTTATTATTTGGACGTCACACACAAATTTGCACACTACAAAAAAAACATTAATTTACGTGCACACTCACAAATCTATACACATATTTATTCATATGACACTAATTTATATATAATATACTTTTTTCTTAAAAAATATGCCGTCTACTCTACGGGACGGAGGGAGTATTGGGTATGATTGGGAAGGCATACGAAATTGAATCTTGGCATGTGATTAAGATTGAGAGACGGACGTTGACAGCGAATTGAAGAAGAATTTTCTGATTTTGTTTTAAATTTTATGTTTTTTCGTTTACACTGTTTTTGATTAGATTATGTCTA
>JAPKLY010000995.1:38141-84014 GCA_026898435.1 Prunella vulgaris
AATTTTATGTTTTTTCGTTTACACTGTTTTTGATTAGATTATGTCTATACGGAGGTCATTAGTCCGTGGGAAAATTTAATCGAAAATAAAACATTTAATTGTTATAATCAAGATTAAATGGCAAATGAACTATGAATTGAAATTAATTAACTAATTTATTAAATTTTAATTTGTGATATTTACTTTTTAACTTAATTTAAACTTTAGTTTAAGTAATTGATTAGATAATAATCTAAATATCAACATATACCTTATTTTTTTATTTAGTGTCACTATAAAATTTATTCATATGCAACTATTTATGAACTATGGAGTGCTAGGCGGAATTAAGAGTGAGAGACGTGAGAGGCGGACGTTGACAGCAATTTTTTTTTCTGATTTTGTTTTTAATTTTATGTTTTTCCATTTACACTGTTTTGATTTGATTATGTGGAGGTCATTTGTCCGTGGAAAAAATTAATCGAATAAAATATATATTGTCATAATCAAGATTAAATGGTGAATGAACAATTGAAATTAATTAATTTATTAAAATTTAATATGTGATATTTGCTTATTTTAAACTTTAGTTTAGTAGTTACTTAGGGCTCATTTGGTTCGTAAGATAAAACTATCTATCCGTCGAAAATATGCATGTTTTCGACGGATAGATAATTTTATCTTACGAACCAAATGAGCCCTTAGATACTCCTTATTCTCCAACACACCTAATTTGTTAATTTAGTGTTTGTATAAAATTTCCCTCGTATTGCATATTTGATTTTCTCGTTTTCATTGAATTGACCTCCGCCCCTATTAGTACCTGAACCTCTATGTTGGATGCAATTTACTACCATGACAACACTAGCTAAAGAAAGACTCGGTGTGGGATTTGGATCCCCTCCTTCCTGTACCGGGTCCTGTGCAGAGGGAAACTGTCGGATCATACAAATATATGCACACACCTGCACGTATATGTGGGATCCGATTATTCTCCCCTGCATACGAGGTCATACATCATACCGAAAAATATAGATTCCCTCCTGCACAAGACCCTCTTATAAAAAAAGTGATTTCCATCCTTTGGTGTCATATATGACCTGTGTAAAAGTACTTACTAGAGAGGATTTATATAAATCCATCCTACAGAGGGTATCATTGTCCAGTCCCTTATCTAGAAAATCTGTTTCTATATTAACAGAATTTGTTGGTTCCTATTTCAATTGACAAATTTTTTATGTTACCTTTGAATACAATTCATGTCTTGAGTTTATTTAAGAACGGTTGATATTAATACCGTTGTGTTTAATAATTTTATGACACAATAGATTTAGTTTCAAAAATTAAGGCTAAATTTGATACAAAGAACTAAATCTAATAGAAAGGTTATTTTGAGATTAAATCTATTTTGTCAAATAGTTATAGAACAATTTATTATTTAGTACCAGTGTTTTGATATAGTGATGCTTATAAAAATATCTTTAGTTGCGGAGCTCAAATTGATTTGTATTGATGCAAATATTATGTAGTTAATTATATTAATTTCACGAACAAACTTTTAGAAATATGTACAATTCACTGTACGAAACTCTCCAGTAAAACGTGTTCATGATATGAAAATAATAAAATCACATTCATTTACTGATAAACCTTCAAAAACTCTTAATTAAAATTTTTTGATTGACAGAAAACCTCAACAAAGGAAGCTTAGTTAAGATCAAGTCATATTGTATAGTTGAGAATCTTTGAGTACAAATTCGAATAAAGTGAAACATAGAACACATATCCTCCATGAAATGAGACCTACAATAAAAACAATTTGGTTTCTATGGTAGAAATACATTAACAGTACCAGAACCATTAAGTTAAGCTTTATATATCTGCAGAAGCATCCCAAAGCATCTGATTGCCTTTAATAGGAACAAGGCTTTCCTTGTAATAAGATATGATATAATTAGCTAGTCACATGGTTCTCCTGTTCCAATTGAGCTGCAACAGGAAACCGTATTTGTTTGGTAAAGATATTATATGCTCTCATGACAGAAGAGCCAGGATGTAATAAGAGTTCGTCGTTCTTCCAGAAACAACACGGCCATATTTCGGGTGGTAAAGGACCAAAAACTGCAACTCTGTTCCACATTCTTTCCTTTTCCATCACCCAAACTTCAAACATATCGCTCGTTAAAGACTCACGTGTAAGCAACGCTAATGAACCACCGCGTACACAAACCTGCCATATTTTCGACTGAACTCTTTCTGAAATTTGAATCTCTTCAAACTTCTCAGTGCTCATGTCGAAAGCAAGTACACTGGCATTGCCAAAGGCCCAATAATAAACACCATTAAGTATTGGTTACAATCAGAGCTAAGTGCAGCATGAGGACATGATTTAAAAGCAGTCACATGCTTCCATGAATCACTACCCGAATTGTAGATGCAAACCAGAGGATGGTGGAGAGATTCCGCGCTTTTGATGTCCCACATATGGAAAATCGCAACCACCTTGTAGTCTCCACTCGAAGGGTCCAATCCAAATCCAAATCCAAACATGGCGTTACATAATTGTAAATTTGGTTCGACAGTGACATAAGGCCGATGAGGAGGAAGTATCTTCAGCCGTCGCGTGGCAGGGTTAAACAGAGCCAGCTCCCTAGACGAGTCAATCAGAGACTCCCTCGGTTTACCAATCAGAAGTAATACGCCGTTTTCAGCTCCCACAACACTCCACACTTTGTTAGGGACTTGAAGACGAGCAGGCTCTTCGAATGCAGAAAGGGTATAGTCTACAGACAAGGCGTACGTACAGCAACGTCCTTTGTAGCAACGAACAAGTAGGCGCTCCTTATTGCTACCATGCGCATAATGTTGGTTCATGAAGTGGTGACTTGTGATAACAGCATTCCAGTTCTTGCAGACACATTTGAAGCGCAACAGAGTTTTCACTGGCAACCTCAGTAGAATCTCCAGAATAACGTCTTTCGGCAGCTCAGAATTGCCCGAGCTTCTGGGAAAAGATTCCGAAAGATTAACATTTAAGATATTATATGTATAATAAAGAGCAAGTGAGGAAAAATATTGAATCGCAGCCCAAGAACATTAACATTTCTTCAGCAAATCCTGAATGCAGATCCCAAACTAAGAAACGCTTGGTTAATAGAGATCTAACAATGTAAAATCCTAATTTTCATAATAAACTTATTAGTATATACATATAATCCAAGCGAATTACAACAACATATATGCACACTTAAAATATGAATTGGACTCCTCTGAAACTTCTTCATGCTTGTATTCATTGATATCCTATTATGTATTCATTGAAATAATATATTATGTTACACTATAATTTCAGTGTAATTTCAGTTTATGTGTATCAGTGATACATGCAATAGTTTTAATTTCATATATATTGTGAAACTAGTTTAAAGAACACTTTGGGTTAAAACATAAGAACTTTGTAAAGAAAAGGAGCATATACAACATATATATCAAAATAAAAAATTGCAATTTTGACCCAAGAGAATGATCCCATAATATTTTTGGAAATCAACCCAACTACAAAATTGACCCATTTTATGCCGTTTTCGTCCAATTCATTAACTTTCAAGATTAAAACTGTAAAGTACTCCTTAAGATGCAACTTACTACACATTTCTTTTTGAAATCAAAACTGCAAATTATATATTTTCTCAGAATAAAAAATGTAAAAAAAAAGAAAACTAGCAGGGAACTAAAAATATCGAAAGAACCAGTTTAAAATGGAAGAGGAAAAACAGATTTCAACCTAAGAACCAAGAGACGCTTGTACGCAGTTGGGGCATTTTTAATTCAATTAAATATTTTAATTTAATTTTCACTATTCCTAAATAAAATCAGAATAGTACAGAAAATTAAATTAAAAATAAAGTAAAAAATTTCAATTGCACACAAGAATTGGACAAAGTAGGGAGTAAATCGATATTACCTTTCGGGATTGGGAGACGACATAATTTCGCTGCTGATAAGTGGTAACAACTCAATAGAGAATCGCCGGTTAATTTATGAAAAAGAACGCCGCCGCGGTTTTTATATATCTGCAGGTTTATTTATTTTTTTCGAATTTTATATATGAGATTAATTGCCTTGCCTAGAGATGTTAATCCGGGCTGTGCTAATAGGGCCGACCCGTTTAACCCTGAAAATGCAGGGTTAGGGTCATGCTTTCATTGGCCCGTTTAAATCCGGGCTTTTTTGACCCGGCCCTATTAGCCCGCGGGCTAAACGGGCTAGCCCGCCGGTTAACCGAGCCCGCCCGTTAGCCCGCATAATTTTTTAATTTTATATATATCAATTAAATATATAATATACTTATTAGTTATTATTATTATTAATTGAAGTTATCTCCAATTTCTATTTAGGTGTTATATTAATTTTAAGTATTTATAATTGAACTTTTAAATACCAATGAACTTTTAAATATTTAAGTGTTGACGTTTGAACTTTTGTAATTATATTAAACTATTTTTAATAATTTTAATGAAATTATGGACCATGTTTAGGTTCTAGTTTAAATATTAACATTTTATGACAATTATTTTAGATTATGTGTTAAAATTTAGATTTTTTTATTATTTATGACATGACCCGTTTATGACCCGTTAGCCCGAGGACCGCTAGGGTTAGGGTTAGGTCTCAAATATTAGAGGACCGTTAAGAATGAACCGGATAAGGCCCTAACCCGTTTAGCCCGAAACCCGTTAGGGCTGGCCCTATAGGGTTAGGGCTAGCCCGTTTAACATCTCTTTGCCCTTTGGGGATATATACAAGGAGAACTGAGATTTGTCTATTTCTAATGTGGAATAATATGGATATAAACACAGAATATTACTCGAAATAAATAATGTATATTGTGAAAAAAAATTAATTTGTTATCGCAAAATCTTGTAAAATATATGTTGAATGAAATTAATTTGGTATCACAAAGATTTTTACAAAATATTTTACTAATTATACATAATAGATTGAAGAGTAGGTCTCCAGTGCAATATTGGACGGTGCAATATTGGACAAAAAAGGAAAATTTTAAAAATTTGCGGGTCAATAGGGTCAAAGTAACAAAATTCGCGGATCTTGAACGGGCCGGGTCGGATTTGGGCAATTTTCAAATTTCAGGATTTTCGCTTCCAGTTGGTGATATTGTATGAGTAAATTTATGCTACTATAAGGTCAAATGTGTACTACTATAAGAACAAATGTTATTTATTTTTTACATATATTCATTTGTTTTTGTAGAAAACAAACATGTTAATACAATGTAAGATCAATATGTGTATTATTATAAGAAAAAATATTCGTTTTTCATAAATATTTATTGTTTTTTATATAAATTATTATTTTTTAAGATGTAGTAGCACATATTTTGTCTTACAGTAGCATACATATATTCATGTGGTATACATTATGGAATTTCGATAAAATTAATTTTTTAAGATGTAGTAGCACACATTTTGTCTTACAGTAGCACACACATGTTTATGTGGTATACATTCTTGGAGTGACGAGATAGTAACACATGTAAGGTATTATTACATTATCAACATAAAACTAATAATAAAATGAAAAATAAATTAAGAAACACATATTTGTTCTTGTAAAAATACATATTACTCTTATAATTACTTTAAAAGTACAAAAAAAAATAACTTTTTAAGATGTAGTAGCACACATTTCGTCTTACAGTAGCACAAATATGTTCATGTGGTATACATTCTAAAAGTGGCGAGAATTTTCCTTAAAAATTTTATTGGTTCCGCGAATTTTCATTTGGGGATATTGCACGGGTCGGGTTTTATTGCATACGAGTTTTTGTGTAGATTGAAGCATATCACTTGCAATATTTGGAGGATGTTTGATTAAATTTATTTAAATATTTTATAAGTTCTAAAAGTTTTCTAATAGATGCATAGGTGTGCTTTTGTATATACTCAGTGTTTATTACTTCAACATATACATTTATATGTACTCGTGTGTATTTGTATATATTCATGTCCATATTTTGGTGTACTAAACAATTTTTTTTTTGGTGGTACCTTTTAATAAAACACATGTATATTTTACACATTTTCCTAATTAATCCTTTTTTTACAATGTTGAACTCTCTAGTCTCGAGATTACTAGGACACTTGTCTTGTTCGAACGCCCTAATATTATTTGCACATTCTAAATAGAAAATATAATTTTTTATTTACACATGCACACAAAAATATATACATATATAATTAGAGTAGTTTTCTTGTGAATTCGAGTTCACATGAACTTGTATCACTGTTGTGTACAATTACTATCACTGTGATAAAAATATACTTGATTGTTTAACAGTGATAGTGAATATATATAACAGTGACAATGTATACACATGACAGTGATAATTAATAAACCCGAGTTCACCGTGAATTCGGGTTCATACAAATTTTTACCATATAATTATTCATATGTCACTATTTTACTAAAAAAATTATTTTTTTTGTTACTTTATATGCACAACTAAGTGTACAAATAATATTAGTGATGCGATTGTGTCCTTACTATACAATGTGAGGATTAATTGGGTTGATAGAAATGCGAATCTTGAAACTTAGTAATCATTTCATTATCCAACTCTCACTCTAACCATGAGCCGAGAATTACACAAATTGCCCGAGACTTTGATTACATTTTTTCTCTACAGAATTATAAAGAAAAATAAAATGCGATATCTGTGGACAAGTATATTTAAGGACTGTAATTTAAAAAATATGTACATGAGACAAAACGAAATCATAGCTTTTTGGTAGACAAATTAAGAAGAAGAATTAGAATTGATGAATTGAGGTCAAACCAAAATCAACCTAAATCGGTCTAATTTAATTTGAGATGAATACGGGCCAATATATATGATGAAATTTAAGCCTGATTTGGATTGATACGGACTGTTTTGACCTCAATTTTGTCAATTAATTAGTTAGAAGTTAAAGTCCTCAAATTATCAGAAAAAATTAGCAAAAGTACCTTGTATGTTGGCGGTAATTATGAAAATGCCATTTATCTTTTTCACTTTTGTGACCTACTACAATCAGTTTGTAATCGCTATTCCTGACGTCACAGAGTATTTTAATGAAAACATCCTTTATATTTTTTATAATAAAAAATTAAAGATTTAAAATACAGTAACCTATTTAATATATCTTTTAAAATTAATTAATAATAAAACAATCAAGTTCATATTTTATTTTACAAATGATCTATCCTCCTTTTATTATTTAAAATCTGTCGAAGACGTCGACCATAGTAAATTGTGGTGGTAGGCGCTCCTTGAAAAATTATCTCCAAATTCTCATCTTTTTTTATTTTTTTTAAGTAAACAGTGTTAAATATAATGATACTTACTCATTTTTTTTAATTATCTTTAGACCATCCGCAAAAGAGACAAAAGTTACTAAGAGGACAAAAAAATCAGTTAACTCCTACTTTTTATGGTATTGATCGATATACAATTAAATATATAATATATATCATTGACATATAAAAAAAATCATCAATTAATTAATGATTAGTAAGGATGTTCAAAAGAGCAACCCTAATGTGAACCAATTGCCTGAACAATCTTTCCAACTCTGCATCAAATCCATCAACAATGGCCTCAAGATTCATCAACCTTTTCTGCACCTCAGAAACCCTAATCCCATCAATGCTCTTCATTTTCTGAAGAGACATGAGACCCAACTCCACATGCTCCACCTCACTCACAACCCCATCACTTTCTCTCCTGTTCATCAGCTTCGACACCAACGAAAGGCCGCCGGGGGCCCGCGCAGATAAGAAGATTAAAATGCTCTTGAAAATGGCCATGGATGTTCTTGTGAGCTCTCTGAAGACACAATCTCCACCGTTCCTCATCGCCTGCTCCGATTTCTTTAGGGTTTTCAGGGTCTTGGCTATGACTTTGATCATCCTCTTTCTTCGACCGAAATACGAGTCAATGTAGGTATCTAGGGTTGAATGCATGCCCTTCCGTCGCAATGCTGATTGAAGGGTTTGAATGTTTTCTCTCATCATTTGAAACACTTCTCTGATCGCGGTGCAACCGTCCAGAAGCTCGACCGAGCCGGCAAGCGATTCCTCCATGGATTTCTCATCTTGATGCTGTGTGATTTCCTCCACTGAATTGTACAATTCTGCAATCTTTATCAGCCCGGATTGAATGGCTTCTGAGTTTGCAGAAACCTCCAAAGGCTTGAGCTTTTGCAGGTGGCTTTCGAAATCTGTGGATGTGGACTGCAATCTTGAAGGCAGGCTAATTGATCTGAAATGTGATTGAGATTGAGAGATCGCCATTTTTTCTTCTTGGGAACTTTTGTTTAAAGGTTTTGATGTTGTGAATGTGAGATGGGAATTGGTGGTAGATATATATATAGGAGCATGATATTCTGAGCCTGAAATTATTTAAAATTGGGGTTTGTCTCTTTGTTGACGTGCAAATAATGAAAAGCAAGAATTTGAGAATAATATAATAAAGGTGATGGCAAGTGGCAAGAGAGGAGTGAAAGAGCGAGGGCTGGTGTAGTACGTGGCCTTCATGCACGATGCCGTTTGGACAGCGGGCACGTCCAATAATAGACAACTGCTAGTTGTCCCCTCTGCCTCCCCAATCATTTGTAACATTTATTATTTTATTAGAAAATAAAGACCCTTTTAAAAGATATATATATATATATATATATATATATATATATATATATTCATAGGATTTTTATAGATTTGCTAAATGATATGCACACACACTATATATATATTGAATTGAATAGTGTTATCTAATAATTTTTTAATTGAAAAGATTGAGATATGCTAAAACTGGAAAGTAAAAAGTATAATATTAATCTTATAAATTAAACTTACCATATGAAACCCTCTAATAAATTCATTTACTTCTTTTTTGGTTATAAAAGTAAAAAAAAGTATTGTTATATTATTGGTAAACTGGTCCGATACTGGCCCACAGTGCTGCTCTCATTTGCGGTTGGACCATACTGGTCTGTTACCTATTAGATCTATATTTTAAAGGTTTAGCCTAGTCCTAACCGAACCATCAGGCCAAATGACCCGTTACTTTAATAATTAAATTTATAAAATAAATTATTTATATTCGATATTAATTTGAATATTTACAAATTACAATTAAATCAAAATTAAGTTCAAACAATAATTCATATCTTAAAAATGTCAAATGATAATCCAAAATAAATAATAGTTTATGATCATAAGTGTAATTTGTAATTTTAAAATTTTTCAAAATAAACAATATCGAAAATTTTACTTTATTTGATTGAAAAAATTAGGATAATATGTATAAATATGTTATTGTAGTTTATTAAAAAGTTTTGAGCCGCTTAAAATTTCGGGCAAGCCAGGTCCCCCGGACAGGCCTATCGAACCGAAGAGGTCTGATTCTTTTCGGACCTAAATTTTTAGGCTCAAACCTAAAATATAGGTCAACTGGGCCAGCCCATTGAGTAAGATCCATTTTATCACTCCTACTTGTAGATTTGTAGAGAAAAAAGTAGATACAACAAAATGTATGAGTAAGAAATATGGGGAATTTTGTATGCTGTTTTGACAATATGGTAATTATAAATGTATGAGTATGAAACTGATCCTTTGAAAAAATAATCATCAAAATATGAAGAACGTGAACTTTAATTGGTAGGAGGTCTTTCTAAGAAAATTTCAAGCAGGACAAAAATTCTTGTGAGCAAAAAAAGTTGCAGCGAAATCTGTAATGGTTGGTGGTTCTAACTGATCTTGTGTCATCGTTTTGTCTTACGGCTGAAACAGAAAAATCAAGTGCCACCAATTTTGGTGATCCATTAATATATCAAATTGGTTTATTGCGGTATAATGAGACGTACGTGGCTTCTCAAGAATTCACCAAAAAATAATAAAATAACTCATTGTTAGTTTTATAATTTCTTAATTTATTAAGTATTATATCTGATTTGCTATTTGCTCGTATATATATATGTTTGCAGATCCGGATAATAAGGAGAGATTTTTCGAATTTATTTATACATCATGAAGTGGGCTAATGATTTAATGCATATTGAAAAATGTCCAGGTTACATGAATCCACACATGTGTTTACAGTACTCATAAAAAATTGACACCCATAAAAAATATTCCCGATTTACCTCATCCCGCAATTAAAATTGGACAATTTATTCGTACGGTATATTTTGTTATTTTTATTTATTGTTTAAAAGTTGAACAATGTCGTTTTATGGACTTGTTGTATTTTGTGAAAAATGCATTTGAGTATTAAATATGCTTTAAGTTTATAATTTATTATAAAATGTTCATTTTTATTAATATATGCTTAAAAAAATTAATATTACTAGAATTTTTTTTTAAAATAATTAGAAATATATTAAAAAATCTTGGCACCGCCAAAGCGGTCTTGGCGCTTGGCGGTACTTGACCGCCAGCCGACCGCCAAGCGCTATTTACACTCTTGGTAGGTATTTTTCCACCGTGGTAGATGGGCTCGTTGTTTGTAGCTCTATTCTTTTGACCACGAGTTTTCCACCATGGTCCTAACTACATATATAAGACCACAGTGAAAAATTGTTGTCATAACATAACAATACATGTTGTCTTAACCACTTAAGACCACAGTAAAAAATTGTTGACATAACTTAACTATACCCATTGCCTTAACGGCCACTTAAGACCACAGTGAAGACCCGTTGTCGTAACTTAATTATACCTATTGTCTTAACTACTTAAGACCGTAAATTTCATTGTCGTAATTTAATTATACTAGTTGTCTTAAGCACTTAAGACCATAGTTAAAATAAGTTGTCAAAAGTTTGAAGCTATGACAACGAGTCTATCTACCACGGTGAATAAATACCTACGACCACGAGAAATTTCCATTATTGTAGTGAATAAACACCTACGACCATGAGAAATTCCCATTGTTGTATAAATCTATGATAATGGATATAGGATAATACAATTAGATTGGACCCCGTTCAATGAAATTGAATCCCTTTAAAAAGGCTTTTTCCAGATTTTCCTACTCGACAAAAATTTGTATGCACCTGAATTTATGGTGAACTTGATTTTATCAACTATTACTATAATGTATACACACCATCTCTATTATGTATATTTACTGTCACACTAATATATATATATATATATATATATATATATACACATACACTATCACTGTTAATAAATAAAGTATATTTTTATAATAATGAGAGTTTATATGAATCAATATATATTTGATTTTGATCCTCTTGGTCAAATTTTTAATGCTCCATTTTTTTTTAATTTGACTCTTAAATTTGAATGTTACAATATTTATTTTTATTAAATTAAACATGAATATTTAAACAGTGTAAAAAGAAAATTGTTGATACTTTTATACTATAAAAATGGAGAAAAGTATTTTATAGATCCATAAATTAAGGGGGTGGCAAAATAAAAACCATAACTTTTTGGGTTGGCAAAATAAAGACAATAACTTTTCAGACCGGTAATTAAGGATCATAACTTTCACTAAAAAAAATGCGCATCTTAGTGACCGCTTCAACTTCGATCGCTAATTATTGCTATAAGCGACCATTTTGACTATTGGTCAAAATCAAATAATAAGCGACCGCTTTAGTGACCGTCTTAAAAATCAGTCGCTAATTTTGGATATTAGTGACCGTCTCATGGTCGCCAAATTTTAACCGCATGCGAAATTTTTTAAATTAATAAAAAGCAACTTCTTTAAGACAGTCGCTAAATAGATCGCCAAATTAGCGATCGCTAAATTTAAAATATAAATTAGCGTCCGTCTTAGGCGGTCACTAATCACCTCCGTTGATTTCATCATATTATGGAAGAAGTGAGAGAAATAGAAAGAGTTTGAAGTTTTGCAGATTGCCTTCAAAAGCTGCTTGGAGATTGGAAGATTTGAAGATGAACTTCAATATTCAGGTTAAAAACTTGGAGGTTGCCTTCAAAATTTGCTTGAAGATTTGAAGAGATTGAACATCTTTCTAGCACCAGTTGTTATTACCAGCTCATTTTGCTATGTGAATTAAATCAGGATAACAAAGAAATATTAAAGGGTGGGTTACTAGTAGGGCCATTTTTAACACCCATAACACATATAAAGACATCTATCTTGGGAACAATACATGTAGGAGCCAAATATAGGCTTTTTACAATTTTACTCTACGTATCTGCATTGATTAGTTGATTTGGCAACACAGGCTGTATACCAAAATGAACAGTAGGGAGTGTTGGGACGGGAGAGTGTACCAAGAGGTGTTGTGGTGTACCACGAATTATGTACCGGACCTATTTAAAGTGTACCATCGTGATGAATTGTGTACCCTCGACATATTTTACATTTCATTGCATAATGGTTCAATTGGTTTTGGGTGAACTAGTCTGTGAGTGTCTATCAGAGTCCAAGATTTTAAAAAAGAAGGTCCCTACTATTCATCTACATGATTTTTGGAGTGATCAATTATAAACTAACAAGTTAGCGAAATTGTGTACAGGGATGATGGCTCCGAGTAAACGGAGTTCTACACCGGAAACCGGTAAATTGTGATTACAAATGTTCAAGTGGAAGGACATGATTAACCATATAGCTTCAACGCTCAGCATTCGGCACTACGATTTACGGTTCAAATGACATCAATGGAAAATTATATATGATGAAATAACAGCTACCAGAATACAGCTATGAAGAAGACAGACGAGCAAAAAGGGTCTTTCAAAATTTAAAATTCAAATTTTGATCAAGAGGTTATCATACACCATGCCTATAAAATTGAGAGTGATTATCACTACCACTTCAAAAACAGAGCCTAACAAAATAGGAATGACACGTTGGATACTTCACACCCAGCGGCAGCTTCAATCGGCAGATTGAAGATGCGAACGCCCCGGTGGCGATGTGAGTGGTGTTGCGCTGTTGCGACGGGCAGGGTGGACCGAAGCCATCGTTGTCGTCCACAGACTTAACTGGATTTCTGTTAGATTCCAACTCAGCCGTTCTCCGTGTTCCGAAAACTGCCGTCTCACCGCCTGAAGTCGTCGCACACTCTCTGTTCCAAAACCCAAGTGGGAAATTCCGGCTATCGACGGAAAGCTCTGCTTCTGGCCACGCGTAACCTCCAGCACAAACTCTCTGTTCCGAAGCCCAGGTGGGAAAATTCCGGCGAACAGGATCGCATCTATTTTTTCTAAATTTCAAATTCAAAATTTGATCAAAAGCTTATCATACACCATACCTATGCAAAATACCTGTTGATGATCACTGCTTCTGAAAATAGGGAGCCTACAAGTAACAAATAGGATTGACACGTCAGATACAGCTGTATAAATTGAGAAAGTAGGATGGGACTTTACAAAGAGATATTATGCAAAATTGTAATTAAATTGAATGGGGAGGGGCATACATTAGTTAATTTGGCTTCGGCTGTAATTTGCAAAAAGCAGGGACCTTATATGTGTTTATATACGAAAATTGGTCTCTTATAGTAATAAACTCAATATTAAACACCCTAATATTATGCAGAAAACGTAAAGAACACATAGATTTGTCTAGTCTTATATTGCAAGAGTTGAGTTTTAAGCGTGTGATTTTTGTTAATGTAAAAAATTGTGAATTCTTACAATGATGGTCCTAAGGCCATATTTATAGTGGATTCTAAATAAGATATTTGTACCTATTATGCTCTGCAGGTCAATTAGGCGACTACAAATTTATTATAGGAAGTCTCCTCATTATAATTGACAGCTTCCATGTGTGGTCACTAATTGAATCTAATTATGTCACACATTAGGCATGATGGTTGTAATTTCTCTTAGAATGTTGACTTAAAGCATATTCGTACTCGTAGATGCTGATCGTGCCCGTGCTCATAGATGCTCATCATGCTTATGCTCATAGGTCTTGATCTTGCTTTGTGCCCGTAGTTATTGATATTGCTTGTGCCAGTGAACATTGATCTTACCCGTGTTATCAGGTCTTGACCTTTCCGTGCTTGCACTCCAAACTTTACAGTATTGAGTTTGAGCATCGTCCGATTATTTATGGACTTAGGCCCATACTTAAAAATAAGTACAATCACAAAAAGAATGATATAATAAGAAACATGCACCATAGTGCAGGCATAAAATATTGACCATAGTGCATAAATGGTTTTAATAGTATTATAAGCAATTTATTAATGCAGACGCATATTTAAGTGTAATATTATAAAAAGTTCACACCAAAAAATTCAAGAAATCGTGAACAATAGCAGTCAAATTGCGTACAGTAATGGATACAGTATAACAAATTTAATAGTACAAAGATATATTTAATAATATTGTTGTGTTTCAAAAAGTCTGATCGGAAAAAATATAATTACATTAATAAATAGTAACAATCAATATTATATAACCTGAAAAAGTGATCAAAGATGCACAATACTTGTTCAACAGCAAATAATATTTTGAAAAAAAAAAAGTTGATTTTGCACCTCCATGCAATAGGTGAAAATTCGTCTTTATTTGAATTTCTACTATACTGTTCTATTAATTCCCCAATTTTAATTTTATATATCCTCATGAGCTTACTAATGTCAAATCTACAGCTCGTCCTTAATGCTTGCCTAAAAGAATGGAAGAAGGTCAAACCATGCACAATTCTTCAGTAAGCTTTCCTTATTTTATTGTTACTTTGTTAGCCTACTTCATATATGAAAATAAAATTGAAATATATATATGACCTTATATATATACGATCCCGAGGTATAAAGTCCAATTACTCGTGCATCATCATAATACAATACATGATAAATTATTTTAATTTTTTTTTTTCTTGTGAATTCAGATGAGCCACGACTGATGATCTATATGGCCCAATGAACCAATTGATCACCAAAATTAGTTGGACTTTATTATTATTTATTTAGTCAAAAGACAAAAAAATGACGAGACCAGCAGTAATTAAGAACCATCTAATTGAACGTGTCAAACGTAGGATCAGACACACTAACGTTTCCAATGTAACCGCAATTTGTTTTAGCACAAATATATTGATGTTGTGTAAATTTATTAATTCAATAATCAAATTATATTTTACTGTTTACTAACTATCCAAATACGACAAACCTAGATTTCTTTAAGCAATTTGACGCAGCACGAAATACATGCACACTTCTACGAGGACAAACTTTTAAAAATTATTTATGATATGTTTATTATAAAATTATTTTAAATTATTAAATATTAATTAATAATATTAAAAATTTATCAAAATATTAAAAATTATAATCAATTATATTATTTCTTAATTGTTGTTGATTTTTTTATCCAAATTTATGATATTCTTAATAAAATAAATATTTTTTTTGGTTAAATATTTTATTTTTTTTAAATTATAGTTTTATTATAAATTTATCATGATCTACCTTTGTAACATCTCAATAATTTTAGGTCAATATAGCTAATCAATATTTAATACTCACCATAATAATTTCGTGAACGACCTATTTTATTTCACGCAGTAACACACATTTCGATGTGTAGTGTAATTTACATGCAGTGTAGTGTTAATTAGTTCATATACAGTGTAGTGTTAGTTCATATACAATATGATTTTAGTTCATTCACTATGGCATACTACGAGTGGTGTTAATTCATATATAGTGTAGTGTTAGTTTATATAGATTGTCGTGTTAGTTTATATACAGTATTTTATGTCATTTATCTCTAAAATAATTATATCTCAAAATACTTAGAATAAATTGTTGTTCACCATAAAATTTACTGTGTGTCTCATTCACATAATACTTTGCCATAAGTAAAAATCTATCAAAATAATTTGAGTATATAACATCGAATATATTAAAGATACTAAATTCGTAAAAGTTTAATTGATTCATTAAATCGGCTCATAAATATTTAGGTCGCTGTGACGATCTCAAATCCATTCTACTATTCCTCGCCCCTCCCTTGAAATGAATTATCTTCGAATAGAATTCGATCACGTTTCTTGAAAAATTAATTAACTCTTCCAATTATTTAACCTAAAAATATCTATCTTACGGATGTGGCTCAAGATCATGAGGTGATATATCAAAGATTGTATATATTGATTAAATGCTAATTAATATATAAAATAATAATAATTACTATTAATATAAAAGGTAATAATCATCCTGCAAACCCAAACGATATGTGATTCAGAGTTGAATATTATAAAAATTGGAACGGATCGAAGGTCTAATTCAATCATAAATTATAGAAGCATCCTAGCTCAAATATATAGGCTTCACTAAAATGATGATTCCCCAAAATTAAAATTACTTATCAAGCTGGTGTCAAATTATGTGATATTCGTGTAAAAACGGTCACACTCGCATACAAATTCAGTTTTATTGGTCAAATTCGGCAATAGTTCTCACCCCTAGCTAGTACGCACACATAGGAGTTGAGGAATATTAATTTTTTATTTTTTTAGAAGCTACATGTGAGTTCTTACTTATATACAAGGTTTGAAATTTCGCGAAATTTCGAGGAAATTTCGGAAATTTGAGGGTACCGATATGAAAATTCACTTGAAATATTATTTTTCCAAAATTTCGGTAAAATTTCGGGAAAATTTCGGGAAATTTCGGTTACAATATCGATATCGGTCCAGGGTAATTCAAAATGTGCAGAATATCGAGAAATATCGTGGAAATTTCGGTAATTTATCGGTCAAAATTTCGGGGAATTTTTTTTTTTTTTTTTATAATAATCAATCCTTGGGACTCATTTGCTTGGCATGGCATGACATGTAGTGAATTGGAAATGAACCTTTGCAGGATGGCAGGGAATCATTTGCTTTTTGTCATTTCAATTTTCAATCAAGGTCTTGTTGTGTTCTTTTTTTTTTTATTATTAATTTTGAATGCATTATATACACATTACACATATTATATAGTATATACATTATTTCGTCGAATGATAAAAAAACATAACATCTTCTTCTTCCTCATACATCAACAAAATAATTTCTTCACATTCTTCATAAATTTTTTCTATTATCTTGAGAGAATTTCTTCACTATAAATATTTGAAATTATCTTGCAAGGGGAGTTCAAGAGCTTATTAAATTTCTATGGAGTAGATTTTATCAAGATATTTATCTTTAATCTTTTATTGTATTTTTTATGAATGCTCTTTAATTTCTTTTTAAGATGTGTATATGGCTGTTCTTTGTTAGTATGGTTTTAAGCATCAAGATTTCTCTGAAATTGTGGATCATTATTGTTGATAGTTGGGTATGTTTGAGGGAGTGTTTGATTGTTGGGACTTCGTAGGATTGGATTAGGTTTCACTCTCCAACAAAATGTGAAATTTTGTAATACTATAATATAATTGAAATGGGAAGTTTTAATGTATAGTTTTCATGCGATCCAAAATTACACTTATTTTTATTATATATTATTAATACATTATTATAATTTTGGGATCATGTACAACATGTGGTGGCTATTTATGAACCGCTATATAGTGTTCTTCGAATGGTGGATATTGAAGTGGTTCCTACAATGCCAATTTTGTACTATTTGTTCCATGCTATGAAAGAAAATGTTCGATGCATAAAAGGATCAAATTGGGTGTTGGAGATTATTGAATCCAGGTGGGATCATACTCTTTCTCATCCACTCCATGCTGCAGGTTATAACTATTTTACCTTTCATTGATAATTTATACTACCTCGGTCCCGGAACTACTTTCATAGTAGTTCCGTGCACGCGAACCAAGGAAAATGAAATATGTGAGTGTAAAGTTAAATAATAAAATAAGAAAAAATGTATTTTGTTGACTTTTGTGAGAGAGAAAAGTTTCCTTTTTTGGTGTGTGAAAGAAGAGTTGGGACGTCCAAATAAGGAAAGTGTGAAAGTAGTTTTGGGACGGATGTAGTATTTTTTATGAATTGCATGATATTATGAATTCCTAAGTAAATTTTCGTGAATATTATTGTAGCTTATTATTTGAATCCAAGATTTCATTATCGACAAGGACTTGGTGATGATCCAAGTTTAATTGATGCCGTACATCAAGTTTTTAACAAGTTGGATCCAAATTCTGAAGGTTCAGCTCAATTTGGAAATGAGGTTCTACTTTTTTTATTCTTATTTATTTTATTAATCCAAAATTATTGTTATTTTTCTAACATAATATTTTATATGTAAAGCTTACATATTTTCGTGATGAAAAAAAAAGCTTTGGTAATCATACTGCTGTTGCTTCTCGAACTACAATGGTACCTGATAAGTTATTTATTGGTTGAATTATTTATTTAAAAATATATATGTTGTATATATTACTACATATTAATATATATTTCATTTTGTTTAAAATTTGATAGCTGAATGGTGGGTTATGTATGGCACTTCTGCTCCTACATTGAGAAAATTGGCCATACGAGTTTTGTCACAAACAGCATCATCTTCAGCATGTGAGAGAAATTGGAGTACTTTTGCACTGGTACACACTAAACAACAGAATCGTCTTGCATACCCAAAACTTCAACAACTTGTATTTTGCTATTACAACATGAAGTTAAAGATACGGGATATGGAGGCTGAAGATGATAAAGTTGCTGAGACAGAATACTTGGATCTAATGGATATAACTGCTGCAACAAGCGATGAGGAAAGCGATCCACTTTTTCAATGGATTCGGCTAATGCACTTAGATGATGAAGAAGGACGTCCTGATCCAAGAGTAGCTGCTGCTGCACATGAATATGGTATTGATGTGAATGAAGTATTACAGCGAGAAGTTGGTAGTGCTAGTGGTTCAGACTCATTTGGTACTAGGGATGCCTCAACAAATGATGGAGAAAATGATGGAAGTAGCGATGGTAGAAATGGTGAAAATTATATCTCAAGTCAAATGCCTATGAGTCCATTTACATGTGTGGCTGACTTCACACATGCAACACAAGATGAAGATCATGGATCTAGAGCAGGAGGTCCAGGGATAGGTGCTATTGACAAGGAATATGTAAGAAGACGTAATTGGAACCAGGAAGGGAGCTCAAACACTGACATAGAATCACTTGCAATCAGTCTTGACTCCATGAGTATGGACACCGAATCGCAGTGATCAAGAATTTTATGGTTATGATACACGTGGGAATTCACAATTCAACTGGAGGACTCAGAGCAATTTTGAAGATTCTTACCCTCAAATTCCACATGGAGGTTCAAGCATGTCTCAACAAGATGGTGATTGGGTAAGTCCACACTATCCAATTCATGGTCAAACAGTTGGACAAGATAGAACGACGTACTATTGACATGTCCAAAATTATGTCCAGAATTTCTCTAATTTGATGACTTTCTACCATTATTGCTTAGACCAAGATGATCTTTCTTCTTTTACATTTGAGGCTCATAGGACATCATTTTGGTATTAGTTGTGTAATATTCAATAATTATGAATAATTGTTGTATCGTTTTATATTTCTTACGTATGTTTTCTTGATATGTTTGTTGTAAGATTCTCATTTTATTGAGATTTTAAGTTCAATTAATGTATTAACACTAGTAATAATATTGTCTAAAATTTCATGTTAAATTTCCATCATTTTAATGAAATTTCCGTGAATTTTCTATTTTTTACCGATATCGATATTCGATATCGATATTTCCACCGATATATCCATAAATTCAGAGTACCAATATTTCCGTCGA
Organism: Prunella vulgaris; assembly: GCA_026898435.1. Classification (NCBI taxonomy): domain Eukaryota; kingdom Viridiplantae; phylum Streptophyta; class Magnoliopsida; order Lamiales; family Lamiaceae; genus Prunella; species Prunella vulgaris. The sequence goes on from JAPKLY010000995.1 coordinate 57,890, forward strand.
TACCGATATTTTCATCCTTGTTTATATACCTCTTTCTCGATGTAGGAAAAAAGTTTTTAGCTTTTTTTTCTTTATTTACAACTCATGAGTAAATTTCATTAAGAGATCAATAAAATAAGTATATAAATTTTCATGGAATTGAGAGAGTAAAATTTAGTCATTTTATTGAATTTTATTATAATTTAGAAAAATAATATCAATTTTTTTTATAGACTAACAATTCTCAATGATTCGAATTTTATCAGACTTATTATATATAATATTAATAGTCCTATTCCACATTGTTAAGGGTGATTTTGAATAGTAATAATAATAATAAATTAATAAAAAGAGTTATAGATCCAAAAAAAAAAAAACTCTTTACGGGGCTTAAAAAATTCATGTCCATATCTAATTAACGTGCCAATCCAATATATAAAATCTTATCAATTCTACTACTGACAGATCTATGAATTTAATTATTAGTTTTTAAAAGGATTTAAAATGGATGTTCTGTCTCTGGTTAACAAAGAATTAGGGGAGGCACAGGGGACAACTAGCTCTTCTCTATTATTGGACGTGCCTTGTCCAAGCGGCATCTTGCATGTACGCCACGTACTACACCAGCATTCGCTCTTTCATTCCTCCGTCGCCACATGCCACCGCCTTTATTTTATTATTCCCAATTAATTCCAACTTCAATAAAGCGACAAACCCCAATTTAATAATACCACTCCCAGAATATAACATGATATGTCCCTATAAAACTACCATCAATTCTCTCATCTCACATTCACAACTTCATAACCTTAGAAGAAAGTTTGAAAAAAGAAGAAAAATGGCAATATCTCAAAACACATTTTAGGTCAATTAGTCTCCCTTCAAGATTACAATCCACATCCACAGATTTCGAAAGCAAAGCTCAAGTCTTTTGAGGTTTCTGCAAACTCAGAAGCCATTCAATCTGGGCTGATAAAGATTGCAGAATTGTACAATTCAGTGGAGGAAATCACACAGCATCAAGATGAAAAATCCATGGAGGAATCTCTTACGTGCAGGCTCCGTCGAGATGCTGGATGGTTGCAGCGCGATCAGAGAAGTGATGAGAGAAAACATTCAAACCCTTCAATCAGCATTGCGACGGAAGGGCATGTATTCAACCCTAGATACCTACATCGACTCATATTTCGGTTGCAGAAAGAGGCCAGATGATAAAAGTCATAGCTAGCCAAGACCCTGAAAACCCTCAAGAAATCGGAGCAGAACAGTGGAGATTGTGTTTTCAGAGAGCTCACGAGAATATCTATGGCCATTTTCAAGAGCATTTTGCTCTTCTTATCTTCGCTGGCCCCCGGCGGCCTCTCGTTGGTGTCGAAGCTGATGAACAGGAGAGAAAATGATCATGGGGTTGTAAGTGAGGTGGAGCATGTGGAGTTGGGTCTCATGTCTCTTCAGAAAATGAAGAGCATTGATGGGATTAGGGTTGCTGAGGTGCAGAAAAGGTTGATGAATCTTGAGGCCATTGTTGATGGATTTGATGGAGAGTTGGAAAGGTTGTTCAGGCAATTGGTACGCATTAGGGTTGCACTTTTGAACAATATTGTTGCTAGCTGATCAATATTAATGTATAGGATTTAGGATTTTTAGATATCAATATATGTTGATAGTATATTGTTAAATGTGCATCGATCAATATATATGATGAAATTAATTAAAGTAACTAGTATATTGGATTACCATATACATACTAAAAATAATATTAGGGTGAGTTACAGTGATATAAAAATATATAATTCATTATTTTTAAATAAATACAATATGTAAAAAGATAATTTTATTATTCAATTTATATTTACAATATTATGCAAAATTTTATATCTATTTAAAAATAATACTACATTATTTTTTAATCAATTTGAGATTATTTCATAATATTATTATTAGCTTTGTTATTAAAGAGATGTGTACACATTGTCTTCCTATAATCTCGTCCAATATTGCAAAGCAAAGAAGTACATAAATACAAATATTATATGTTTCTATCAAGAAGATTCTGGATCAGAATACTCCATGAGCAACCTTAACCATGAAAATGCTGCTAATTTCAAAGGGGTCAGTTTGCACAAAACCTTTTTGACACGAACTGACTGACCAGTTCTCGGAAGAGCCTATCCAGCAATATCCGATTGATTAGTCTGATATAATTAAATTGCTTAATTTGGCACTAAAAATTGATTAATGGTACTTGTAATGAATATTGTATTTGTTTTGTTATAATTTGGGTTAAAATCAATTTCTAACCTGTATTATATCACTTATTTTAATTTGCAACATGTTTTTTCATTATATTGCAACTTGTACTAAGAAAAATTTAAAAAATACTACTTAAAGTTAATTTTTGTTCTTTTTTTAGCAGTGTTATATTTTTTAAGATTATACTCGTCATTCCATATTATTTATTTACTTAATTTATATTATAATTATTAATAATACAAATTTGACGTTAAAAAAATCTAATTTTTATAGAATGACGATAACATAACTGTATTCGATTTTTAACCCCATCACTACTATATTTAAGAACTTGCACAACTTTACTTAGAGAGCTCATTTGCCAATGAACTCTCGAAAAAAAAAAAAAAATATGACTATATAGCGGTTAAAAACCTCTTTAATAAAAAAAAATATAAAAAAAAATAAAAAAATATGAGAAAGAGTTTTACAATCGCTTTAAAGGATGAATGCGGTGAAAAACCGTTATACATCAAAGCGGTTATGAACCGCAATGGGTTTTTAGCCCAACTAGATGCCCAATTAGAATCTCTTTATTAACCTAACCTTTCCTTCATTTTCATTCCAAAACAAAAACCCTAGCTTCCCTTATACGCTGAAGGCGGCTGCTCCTCGCCGCTGAAGGCCTCCCCTCCTTGCCGATGTAGGCGGGTCCTCCTCGCCACCGTAGGCGGCGCCTCCTCGCCGCTGTAGGACGCCGATCTCCGGCGCTGAAGGACGTCGGTCTTCAGCGACTGTTCTTCTCTCGTACCTGTTATATATACAGCCTTCTCTCGCCGATCTGTATATAAGTATGTGTTCTTCTTTATAATTTCTCTTATATATATATATGTATATATATTCTTTTTCTTTTTCTTATTTTTTGAGATCGGCTAGCACTGTGGGTTGCTGACGAAGAGCGTCGCACGATTCCACAAGGAACACACACTTACCTTTGTTTTGCTGAATCTCGCCTCGACCGCCGTCGTCATTCCAATCGAAATTGTAGTTGGCGCTCCTGTTAGCTGCTATTTCTATTCTCGCCGAAACCATTTTCGCCGGAGTCCCCACTCACAAGTCTGTAACCGTCTGTTGCCACAATCTGGTAAGGAGGAAGGATTGGTTGGGCCATTTTTCCATTTCTAATTATTTAGGCCCAATTTTCTTATTTATGAAGCCCAATCTTGTTAGGCCTATTTTACTTATAAATGGGGCACATGTTTTACATATTGGAGGCAGCACGTACGCAGTAGTTAGGAAGAAAATATAGATAAGTAAGAATATATAGTTTGTTGTAGGAAGCAGTGAATTTTCCAATGTTAAGATCTTATAGTTTCTGCTATTTTTCTACTATTTTATGTTATTTTTTCTGCTAGTTTTCTAACACATATTTTCTGATATTTTTTTTCATAATTTGATCACTTCTTTTTCTGTGGAACAGACGAGTTATGAGATAAATTCTAAAATTTTAGAATTTTATTAACGTGGAGACAGAAATCTCGATTCTGGGCAGTGGAAATTTTTTAAAAAAAAAAAATAATCTTAGAGAGCAGTTATAAACCGCTCTCTAAGTTAAATATTAAAAAAATAAAATATACTTGGAGAGCGGTTTCGTAACCGCTTTGTAAGTGCTCGGGTACTTATATAGCTTTCACTTAGAGAGCTCTTAAAACCGCTCTCTAAGTGAAAAAATTAAAGCTTTCTAAGACAAAATCTGTAGTAGTGCATGGAAGAAATAATTTTTTTTTACCGGCATCGATTTTTATGTGGTAAAAAATAAATATAAATAAATTATTGAAATAGATTGACGAATATAACCTTGAAAAATATAGCACTAAAAAGAAAAAAGAATAAAACTTAAGTATAGGTTGCAATTGATTAATTTTTCATAGTACAAGTTGCAGTTTGATAAAAAAATTAGTACGAGTTGTAAATTAAAATAAGTGATATAGTACAAGTGGCAAATTGATATTGACCATTATAATTTTTTTCTAGCTAAGAAAAATGACAATTTTTAAACAAAACACATACATGCCTATTATTGTGAATTAGTCACTTGAAAGAGTAACACGAGATGAGAACAAAGAATGAAATTCAAACTTGCCAAAATCAGGAGGAAAAGAATAAAGAAATGGGCTTGTAAAATATAGCAAATGGGACTCATATGGGTAGAATCATAAATTAATAGCCCAATGTTAAACAAATTAAATACTCCCTCCGTCCCAACATTTTCTTCATAGGTGGAGTTTCACGCATATTAAGAAAAAGTGAAGTATGTGGGTGTGAAGTTAAATAATAAAATATAAAAAAATGTACTTTATTGACATTTGTGAGTGTGAGTTGTTTCCTTTTTAGAGTGTGAAGAAAAAGTTGGGACGTCCATATAAGGAAAGTGTGAAGTTTATCTTGGGACATAGTGAGTATTATTTTTTGACAATGTTCTTTTTTATCCCAGAGATTAATTACTTGGACTGTCACCATGCACGGATGTTATCTAGATATCCTCATGATTTCCACACTCTACAAAAGTATTTCTCACAACGTTGTTCCTTCTCTAAGGATGCCCCCACCACCAAGGCTGTCCTAGATGTACTCCTGATGATTAGGGTCATATTTGTATCAATTTGTATTCATTTTAAAATAAATTTTCAGAGTTTTTGATACATTTAAAGTCTTAATTGTTATCTATTTTGTTTTTAATTTATTGTGCAAGAATATGTGTTCTGCAATTGATTAAATGAGCTTGATTGTTGTAAATTTAATTAAAAAATTGAGTTGGAATTAATTAAATTGGAATATTGAATTATTTTTTGGGCACAATAATTTTGCTTTGACTTGGATATGAGGTGCTTTGACTTGGATAGGTGTACCATAACCATAAGCAAGGACCACCACTCCACAGATGGAATCGTACCACCAACACCATTGTTACCCACTGCTAGTCCGTAAACTCTCTGAAATCCCACCAGAATCTGAAACCGCTCCATACACAGCCTACTCCGTTCGAAACCGCCGTGAAATTGGCCCGATGCCGGAAAAGCAGCCGCGATCCGTGCTCTCGCCATCGCAATCGAGCCCAGCCGTTGACAGAAACCACCGCGCATCGGAAACACGCCTCTGCCCCAACTCATTCCTGCCTCATTTGCAGATCCAATTGCCGGAGAATCGTCGCACAACCATGTCGCCGACGAAGCTTATTCAACCTGAAGCCAACACCCTGTTTTCAGTCGAAGCCGCGTCGCGTCGCGTCGCACAAGCATCCACGCGACTCGTCGATCCCAACCGCTGCACAGCTCCGATTATCTTTATCGGAAATCTCCTCCTCTGTTAGCCACAATCGGAAACTGCCTCCTCTGTGAACCGTACCCGATTTCAGGTAACCAGGAAGGAGAATAATTGGGCCCAAAGTTAATTTTAATTATTAAGCACAAAGTATTAGGCCCAAGTGCTATTAGAAAAGCCCATCTTGCTGGAATACAGAAAAAGATCAGAATACGCCGTGGAGGAATCAATCACGCCATTAGGGCACTTAGGCAGTAGATTTAGGGATATTTTGCTTATGAATTAGGGATTAAACAAATTTATTTTCGTTAATTCTTTAGTATTAGAGATTTCACTTTTCACTTCTTGTTTTGGAATTTGCACTAACAGTAGAATTAGTTATTCTTTTTCAGATTCACAGTAGTTTTCATTTGAGATTTTCAGAATTTATTCGTATTCGTTTGGATTTTAATTTAAAATTCTAATTAGAATTTATGCTTAGTTTGTCATTTTAATAATTCAATATTAGATTTATTTATGATTGTCTCGTTTATTCATGTTATGCCTTTTGTCCCAATTAGTTCTAGTAACTCTAGTCTCATTTTTAATCTATTTATGTTAATTTGAATTATGCCCGTTATCTCAATTAGTTCTGTTCATCCATTAGTTATGATTTAAGTCTTTTTGCTTTGGGTGGAATTCACCCGAAGCATGCATGTTTTAGTTTAAATTATTATTTTAGAATTCATGCTCTATTTTATTTTTGCTTAATTTTGTAGTTAGATAGAACCCAAATCCTGCAATTTCATTTTTGTTTATTTGATTTCAAGACTCACACACAATTCTTAGGATTAGACTTGTCTAATTGCTGTCCGTGGATTTGATATTTATAACCTGGTCAATTTACCACTACACGATCCTATATACTTGCATTTGTGTGCGAACACAAATCGCTAGCCACCTCCCTGCTTTCTTGATAAGTTTGAAGAATCTCAAGATTGAAGTTTTTTATGCTATTGCAGTATATATGTATATATTTTCTCTATTTCGATGTTCTTTTTAAAATATTTTTGCTATTTTATGTGTGGAATATTGAAGGGTAGGCATGGACCATTCATGTCCCATGACATGGCTCAGTAGCAAAATAAGGCCACGTCAGCAAATCCTGCATTCTCTATATATAGCTATTGTCCGGATATGGAAAGTTTAACTACATACTTTAAGCTAGATAGCTCTTTCTCTCTCTCTCTCTCTCTCTCTCTCACAAGGCTATTGAAATTCCTATTTTTAATATATAGTACTCTTTAGCTAATTAAGGTTTCCAAACATGCCCTTGATCACCAAGATAGCGGCTGATAACTATCCGCCGGAGGAGACGCCGCCGTTGGTGGTGAGAGAGTACGACCAGAGGCAGAATTTTGCCCCATGTGGAGCTCATTTTCACCAGTTTGTGGTGCCCCCTATATTGCAATTCAGAAGGGATTGTACTTATGGCGATCTTACAGCTATGAGGTTGCCTGAAATGTCCAAGGCTTGGGATCCTGCGAGGTACGTAATTCAACCTTTATTTTACGTGTTCGTTATGCATCAGTTGCATTTTGCAATTCAATCAATTTTTTTTTTTAAAACAGTATCGGTTGTTTTCAATGAAAAGTTCAAGTGGAGATAGCTGCATGTGCTGTTCAATGAAAATTAACAATCGATAGTATTCAAAAATGCTTTTGATGCACTTGACACGCGAGAGACCTATAATTGATTGTAATTATTAATTGGGGGTTGCTGCCAATTTCTAGTGGTATGCTGCCACTGAAATTGTTCTTGGGTAAGCGCAGATCCTGCAGCTCCCTGCATTTGTATATGCTTGCTGAGTTGATTTCCCGAAAGAGATATTCTTTTGAGTTTAGGGGCAGTATTACTACATATATCATTTGAGAGCTCACCCGATAGCCTATTATACCGGAAAAGGTGTTGTTATTCAGATAGAGATGTCAAAGCCCAGATAAGTGTCCCAACCACGATGGTATTTCGGACGCCAAGGAGTTAAATCCGAGGTTCAACACCTTTAGGCGGCGCAAATTTGAGAGCTCCGAGGGTATCACACTTGTGAAATTGTTGGAGCTTATGTCCAATGACTGAAGAAATGTTAGATTTGCGAGATGTGGAGGAAGGGTTCCGGCGAGGTGGAAGCCCGAAACATTCAAGGCGGTGACCCTACAGTGTTTGGTGCCGCAAGAAACGCCGGTCCAGCTACAGATGGGGCTATTGGAGGACCAGTTGCCGCTCAAAACAGAGTAAGGGTCTGAAGTGACGCCGTTTTTGAAGGCAAGCAGTGCGTATTCATCGGTGCTCAGATTGAAAATGGGGGCAGATGAGGTGAGTGTGAAGAAGGAGAGTGCAACAACTAAAGAAAAGAAATACTCCATTTGCTCGTAGCAGAGCAGAGGTTGCGTGTTTTCATACATAGATGAAGTCATATAAATAAAATTTTCTGCATGAAAGATAATGAGAGGTTCTTAGTGTGCGTGGTCTTTGGGAAATTGACCAAAAAATTGATAAATTCAAATATAATATATATATATATATATATATATATATATTAGAAATACAAGAAAATAACTTCTTTTATTTTTAAAGTATGTTCTGCAAAATTTCCACTATATTAGTCAATTAAATGAATATTTTTTAAGTATGAGCCAAAAATAATGAACTTTACAGTTGTGTATTAATGTTTGTTTTGTGTAGGAAGACTTCCAAGTCAATGTCGTTTTTCTCTGCAGGATGATCGATAAGGATTGTTGGGAGCACCACATTTTTATTTGGGCGGGCCATCAGCTAAATCGCATCACAAAGAAGCGCAGCCCATTATGATTAAATTTCAGCCTATTTGCATCAACATTAGCTGCCCAAATCTGCAAAGTAAAATGAAGAATAGGGAAACAGGCGTGGGTGTTTGATTTTTTTTTTTTTTAAATCAGGCGGCCCAAATGCCCATTAAATTAATTGAAACAAGACTCAAGCAAGATGCAATGATTAAAGGCCCAGGTTATTTACACCTACAGTTGTTATAAGAATTTTATTTACTATCTACTTATTAGTAAATCGAGTATTTCATGACCTCGAAGTTCAACTTGTTTATCAATATAAATCAGCTGATTTTTATTTTTTTAAACCGCTCTTTTTGCACCCTATTTTTCCGTAGTACGCTCACCTCATTGTCTTATTACTTTAATATACATAAAAATGTCAAAATCACCCTTCATCTCGGAACACTCATACACAACTACATCAGTTTTCCAGAAAATAAGAAAAAAAAAAAAGTGGTGATACTATTACAGGTGGAAGTGGTTGAGCCTGCTTTGAAAGGTACCCTTAATGTCCTCAAAGCATGCTCTGAATCAAAAGTCCGGCGTGTTGTCATTGTGTCATTAGTTGTTGCAATTATCGTGAACCCCAACTGGCCCAAGGATCAAGTGACTAATGTAAGGAATTCAGATTTCAGCTTCGCAATTTTGTGCTCTTATGTCGTATTCTGATTCTGATATTATTATACAGAACTGGTATTATTATTCGAAAACAATGGCTGAGGATAAGGCATGGGAATATGCCAAGGAAAGTGGACTAGATATTGTGACTGTGTGTCCAGGACTTGTTGTGGGATCTATGCTGCAGCATACAACTAATTCTAGCAGTTTGGCTCTCTTCAAACTGTTGAGAGGTAAATACTCCCAATTTGTTCTCGTGTTGATATATTCGGAGAATTAATTTTATAACCGATTGATGTTGCAAAACATTAACAAATGTATTTACTTTTGAATTCTGCTTTTCAGTGGTTTGTCATTCATAAATATGTAGCATTAGTTTGATCAACAATTGATGTTGCAGAACATTAACAAATGAATTTACTTTTGATTTCTGCATTGCAGTGTTATGTCATTCAGAAATATGTAGCAAAATTAATCTGTAATACTATTATTCATATGCCTTTAGTCAAGGTGATCCAACTATTAACAAACTTGGTTTTAAGCATTGTGTCTTATGGTTCTTAACTGGAAAAAAACACACAGACACTCTGTGCCCCTGCCTTGGTTAGTTATCTACTCTTCTCCTAAATGTTGTCACAGTTTTGTATGTAGCTCAACCTTAAAACAAGTAATTAACCCATAGTAAAGGGATTTGGGGCATTTCTTGCCTAGAGAGAAATGAATTTCTTTTGCCTTTACAATTGTTCAATATTTCTTTTGTTCGTTTACTTTAAATTGGGTAAGCACAAAGGCTTTGCATGCAAATATATCCTATATATAACAGAGATTGTGAAGTTATTCTGTTTTTAAATTTCACAAAGATATTCAATCTCATTTAATGATCAAAAGTAAATGTGTTTTCTTTCATGACCCCACAGAAGGCTATGAGGAAATGCAAAACAAAGTTTGGTTGGTAGTAGATGTGCGTGATGTAGCTGAAGCAATGAAATTAGTATACGAGAAACCTGAAGCTGAAGGTAGATACATTTGCACGGCTCACATTATCCCGGTTCAGGATATAGTTCAAATTCTGAAGGAAATCTATCCCAACTATAACTATCCTAATAAGAGGTAATCTTCCCTCACCTTCATTATTTTAACTGAATTTATAATGTGTGATAGTTGGCTGAATTATGGAATTCAGCTGCAATTTTGTTCGACTTTGCAGCTTCAAAGAGGGGAAGGATACGAAATTAAGTTCAGAGAAACTGCAAAGACTTGGTATGAGAGCTAATGAAAAGAGAGAATGAGTGATCTCCATTAGACTGATTTTTTGTTTTTCCGTCTTTGGTCTACTGGTTCAGTTTTCTAATATATAGCTAGCTCGTGACAAGTTTTGTGTAAGATAGCCTTAGTCTTGTGTATAAGATAGAATTTTATTTTAGTGTTTAGTTGTGGTGGTGTTTATTTCATATTTTTAATAGTAATAAAAATGAAATGTTTTTTTTTCTATTATGTCACGAGATATATTGAAGGAGAAGTAATTTGCATGTTAATTATATGTAGAATGCTTTAATTTTAAAAAAAAAAAAATGAGATAAGAGAATGTAGTTGGTGGCAGAGGAGAGAAAATTTGGATGTGAATATCTCCATTTTTATTTTATTTTTATATAGTCTAAATACATGTGCAAAGAGAGGTTGAATTTTCTGGTCATAGTTGGAAATGTTTACTTAGTGGAAAGCCGAGATTTTCCAAGTCAATGATTTTCCTGTAGCTTTTAATTTTTTCCTGCTCTTTCTGAACAAATATTGCTAGTTGGAGGTTATATTCAAATTGGAATAAAAAATTTAATGAAAGTTAAGTAATAATTAGATGTATGAATTCGTATCTGTGTTATACATAACTGTTATGCGTATATAATTTTAAGACATATTAAAAATATTACTCCTTCCGTCCCAGAGCAATTTGCAAGGGAGGAGGGGCACACAAATTAAGAAAAAAGTAGAATAAAGTAAAAAAAGTAGTGTTTTGAAGGTTAATTTGGTAAAATTTTATGTAAAAAGTGAAAAAGTTAGTTGGATTGAGTGTAATGTGGACCCAAAAAGTGAAAAAGTAATAACATTTTGTGTAAATATATAGATATTGTGAGAGTGAAGTTTATAAAAGGGTTTCCTTTTTTGGGTCTGCAAGTTCCTTTGGGACGTCCCGAAAAGAAAAACTTGCAAGTTCCTCTGGACAGAGGGAGTATACTGTTATTTGCACGGAATGTATCGATCCAAATATTAGTTGACAGCATTTTGTTGGTTGAAATTTAATTGTTGCTTGATAGCATCCTTTGAGTATTACAACGCTAATTACTCTATATTTAACTTCAGGCTTTAAATTAATAAATATAGAGCTCAACTATTAAAATATCAGTCCAAACATTTAAAGTCTTCATATTATCAATCTGCATGTCTGCATAGTAATTGCAAATGGGAATATAGTTACAACTTACAAGGTCATATATTATACTCCCTCCGTCCCTCTATATGTCGCTAGCATCTTTTGGGTACACGAATTTAGGTAAAAGTGAAAAAGTATAAGTGATGTGATGGAAAAAGTGAAAAAGTATAAGTGATGTAATGGAAAAAAGTGAAAAAGTAATGGAAATAGTGTAAAAAGTATTGAAAATAATAATAAAAAAGTGAATAGTAATTTTAAAAAAAGGTAAAAAAGCAAATGATCACCATATAGTGGAACAGACGAAAATGACAACATGAGCAACTTATAGTGGGAGGGACGGAGTATCTATGAGTAACTAATAAATAGAAACTTACATTCAGCCCCTGCAACGCCTGTTGCCTACTGCTGCTGTAGCCTTGGCTTTAATCTTATGGAGATGTGCTCCTACTTGTATCATGTCAATTCTTTCGTGTGGTGAAAAGGCTAAACATTTCATTGCAATCTCCAGAATTGATGACACACATTCCTCCTTTGCACTTTCATCTCCTCTTGATACCAAATCAGGGGCCACAATTTCACTTATTGCATTTCTTTGCAATGCTTGGCCTACCCAATCCTTTAAGCTCATTTCTTCACTGAACATATCATCTATCGGCTTCTTTTGTGTGAACATCTCCAACAACAATATTCCGTAGCTGTACACATCTCCACTTGTGGATACTTTTCCTTCCAATCCGTACTCTAATTAGTTCATCATCATCAAAGTATAAATTATTAAATAATTCAGCTTTGAGGATATATAATTTGGGGAAAATGGTTTTCTTTCGTCCTTTATTTTTCACATATTACGGTTTTTGTCCCCTTGACTATTAAAATTTAATTTTAGTCCTTTATTTTTCAAAAAACATTTATTTTTAATCTTTATAAAAAACTAGATTTTCGTCCTTTTTGAAAGATAAAGAACTAAAATACAATTTTATAGTTAGAGGACCAAAATCATAATAGGTGAAAGATAAAGGATTTAAAAACCATTTTCCCTAGAATTTAAATATGAGTCCCGGTATTACTTATACATCACCTGGTGCAGCGTAACCAATAGTTGCCAGTGTTGTCGTGTGAGTCAAAACCTCCCCTTCATCAAAAAGCTTGGAAATGCCAAAATCAGCAACATGAGCAGTCACATCTTCGTCAAGAAGAACATTGCTCGGCTTTATATCACAATGAACCACTGGAAATGTGTGACCGTGGTGAAGATACTCCAAGGCTAATGCAACATCTAATGCTATATTCAATCTTAGCGCAACATCTAGAAAATAGCTTTCAGAGTGTAACCATTTCTCTAGGCTTCCATTAGGCATGTATTTGAGAATAAGTGCTCTGAACTCTTGGTTAGTACAACACCCAATTACTTGGAGTAAGTTTCTGTGCCGGATGGAGCTTAGTATTTCACACTCTGTATCAAAGCTCTTGGTAGCTCCTTCTAACTCTAAGTTGAACACTTTTACTGCAATATTTAATCCATCAGAAAGTACCGCCTTGTACACTGAACCAAAGCTCCCAACTCCCAGCAAGCTCGTTTCACTAAAAGAGCCCGTTCCTCGCACAAGCTCTACATAAGAAATTCTTCTGCTAACAAAATTTCCAAGAGAGTTATCAGGAGCTGGAGGTATTGTCGTCAGCTTGCGTCTCTTTATGAGTATAAATACGACAGCCATCACAATGGCAGCTGTAAGCACTGGGGGCACAATATATTTGAAAAATATCAGAGTGTTTGATCTCCCATGATTTAATAGGCAAGGTGGCACTTGGAATATTGTTGCGCCGCATAGAGCAGAATTGTTAGCAAAAGATAGAGCAGTGGAGTTAGCAATTCCATCTGGAATCTCCCCTTCCAATCTGTTATAAGACACATTGATATATTCCAGAAATCTGAGGTCTTTCAAAGACTTTGGGATGAATCCAGAAAGATTATTACGAGATAAATCCAAATCAATCAAGCCTCTAACTGTTCCCAGTGATTCAGGGATGGATCCTTGAAGCTTATTGTTCGACATATTTAGTCTTTCCAATGACTCACAACTGCCAATTAAGCTTGGAATATCACCTGAAAACTGATTAGACGACAAGTCCAACATGTAGATTACCTTCAAATTCCCAATTTGAGAGGAGAGTTGACCAGTCAAATAGTTAGAGGACAAATCTAGAATCAAGAGATCCCTAAGATTCCAAAAGTTGGAAGGCACGGTGGAGTCCAACTTGTTTGAACCTAAGTAAATGTTTCTAAGAGATTTAATTTCACCTAAGCAATCGGGTATTGGACCTGTAAGCATATTCCAACTCAAGGCTAACGTCTCCAAATTACTCATCTTACAGAGATCTGTAGAGATATCCCCTTCCAACTGATTACCATAAAGAAACAATCCCTGAAGTTTCTTTAAATTCCCCATTCTTCTTGGGATAGATCCTGTTATCTGATTTTTATCCAAATTTAAACTTATCAAGCTGCTCAAGTTTCCAATCTCGGATGGAATAACACCCTTAATGTTGCATCCAAATGCATCAAAATCCTGAAGGAAAGTTGATAAGTTGCCAATTGAGGTTGGGAGAATGCCATTAAGTGGATTGTCTGATATTTCCAAGTATTCCAAATATGGACAATTAGTTAATGAGGAGAGAAATTCCAATTCATGAGCTGGGGATTCTCCTCTAGTTAACTGATTTCCCCAAATATAAAGTTCCCTTAAGTGTCTTAAATTACCAAAGTTGGGCATGGGCCCACTAAATGAGCTGTTTTGTAGACTTAAGATGATGAGTTTCGTAGCATTGCTTGTGATAAAACTTGCAACTTCCCCGTTCAATCTGTTATGTGATAAATAAAGCTGTTGAAGATTATAAAGTGAAAATCTATAGCCAACGTCTGAAGGAATATTGCCGGAAAACTGATTCATTGAGAGATCTAGATTCTCCAAGGCTGATAAATTGAAGATGGAAGATGGGATGGAGCCTGATAACGAATTGTTTCGTACAATCAGATACTCCAGGTGTACCAAATTCCGTATCTCTTGTGGTAGTGCACCTGCAATATATACCTAATTACTTACAAACAAAAAGTCCACTTTTTTGATGAAAAATATTTGTACGTTGAAAAAGAAGACCACATGCAACCGTTAATCTCAGTTAATTAATTTTTTTTGTAGTGCCAAGACACATGCATCTTTCATTTATGATAATGGAAGCCCATAATTTTGGGCCTCCAGCAGACCATTTTGAGAAATATACATCGCATTTTTTGAAGGGAAGAAATATACATCTCATTAATTGAGCTTATAACCAATCATCGAAAATTTGAAAAATGGAAAAAAATGTGGATCGATGTAGTAAATGTACGATATGTGTATATATTCATTACAATAACACTATGCGAATCAAAATTTTATGCATTTCAATATAAAATTGGTATTTTCGTTAAATAACATATATATTTCGGCATTAAATATCTGCAATTTCGATTGTTGATAATCTCATCGTATTTAGCCACATAATTAAGGAAGTATGTCGATTATATGGCTAAATATGAAGAGGTTATCAACATCGATATGAAAAGATATAATAAAATTTTGGTATGGATATATATATATACTGATACCGTATCCAAATTTTAGCATGAAACAATATACTAAAATTTTGGTATAGATCGATCTATATCGATACCCATACCGAAATTTTGGTATACCCAGAAATTGAAAGTTGCAGGCGATACTATATTGATCACAATTGTGACAAGTAGTTAGTATTTGTCAAAAACCTATATTTTTGCGATGATGTCATAATCCTTCCACATATTGCGACGACATTTACTATGACGCTTCATCGGGCATGAAAATGACATCGTTTTACCAAATTTATGATAGCATTTGTCGTCACAATTTCATATTTAGATTTTCTATGAAATCTTTTATCATTGACTCTGTTGAAAGTTATATAATTTTATTGAGCATTCGATGTCCGAATTTCATTTTCTTTCATGTTTTTATTGCTCAGATTTTGTTAATTACACTTGATAGAGAGTAATGTCTTGTTTTATTATTTTTAGGAAATCATATGATTATTTTTTGAATGCAAAATAGTAAGAGTTCAATTTTTAATGAAGTCAAAAAGAAAAAAGAAAATGATAACAAGAGAGAAATGAAAAAACACAAGAGAAACTCAATGGCCAAACTCCCATTATTTGTTCATATTTTTCGGCCTCAGGCAGCCCATTGGAGAAATATACATCTCACTAAAATAATATTAATTTTACAGGATCTCATTAATTTCAACATGGATCAGCAATTTGGAGAATTTACAAAGCTACAAATTATGGATTGAGTTTGAAGCTTTTTTCATTGTGTTTGGTAGAATTTATAAGTTATTTAAAACAGTTTATAAGCTGTTTAAAAATTTATAATCTCTCTTAGAATATTTGGTAAAATAAAATGTGTGTCAGCTATTAGATCTCAAAATAAGTCCCTTATAACTTGTTTCTCGCACCACTTCCATCCCTACCTACCCGCCTCACCCCAGACTCTGCCAACACTCCCCAACACCTACCTCAACATAAAAAATAAAGAAAAATATTTATTTTCTGTTAAAATTAAATTAAAAAACTATGATAAATTATCTAAGAGTTTATTAGTTGTATTAGTCAAACATTTCAACTACATAAAAATATTATAATATGTTAGAACTTATAAACTTAGGCAAACACCCTCTTAGACTTAGTTTTTCTTTTTTCTTTCTATATATTTTTGTCCTTTAAACTTGTAATAGTTTAGGTATTTTCCTATAACTATTTAAGTTCTACTTTTGTTTAACTGGTGGTTTAATTTGTATTTAATTCCACTAGTCTGTTCAAGTTTATTGTTAAAATATATTGTTATTGGTGGTGACTATGTGTATGATAATACTCGATAATTATGAGGTCGAAAAATGATTTGAAGATAGAAATCAGATTAATTGTCCGGAGGATATACTTGATGATTGATGTTGATTTTCGGGTTACTACTAATAGCTTGGTAGAGATACACATTTCTTAGGTTTATTAATTGAGTCCTGTCACTTAAATATTTATTAAGCGATGAATCCTAGCTATGACATTAGGCACAACCACCTCTGCAGAGAAAATTTACTCATAAATGTATAGTTAGAGGGGGAAGTGCCTTGAAACCACCTTTTTTTTCTTTAACTATTTTGGTAATTGCACTTCATTAGTTTGTTATTGATATATGTTGGACTAGTTTATAATGGCTCTTGATGACGTATTTTAAGCAACATTTAGAACTAGTCTTAATTTTTAGTAACATTCTCTTTAAACTAATCACGTCTAGATAGAATTGTGTCAATGTAAATCACCTTTGCACTAACTCTTTTTCTATGAGATTGTTTCGTGTTTACCGTACTAGGATAGATAACGTCCATGCACAGTTGGTAATTTTACGTACTAAAGAAATGCAAAAGAGTCATAAATTTTGGGACCAAATCTGCAAATTTTATAACGTTTGAGATTATATACAAGTTGTGCAAGAAAAAGATTGTATGAGATCAATAGTAAAATATTTGGGACCAATTTTAAAATAATACATTGTCATTTGGAATCAAAAATCTCTTAATTGTTATTTTAAGTTCTATTTCTTTGCTGGTTTATTGTTGCTTAGTTTACAAATCTTTATTAAATAGAATTTTATGCCCTCAATATAAGTATGACAACTTATAGGATTAAGGACTCATTGCACTAGCTCCTCCTCTAGATGATACTACTTGGTTGTTTATTTGTTTTGATACTATTACGAACCCTTATACTTGAGGGGATTAGATAACTGATAATTTGACAAGATAATAAATACAAGGCACCTTCCTTTTCACAAATCAATTCTGAAATTAGTTTGGAATTGGTGATGCACTTACCTTCCAAATTGTTATCATCAAGACGTAAGGCCTTCAAAGCGGTGAGATTTCCAATTTCTTTTGGTATGCCACCTGTAGAGAGCAAGAAGTGAATGAATCCGAGATACTTGTGTCCTTGATAAACAATTGGATTCAACATATACTAATTATTAATATATATAGTTCGACAGAAAATCTTCATGGAGTACTTCATACATATATAAGACATGCATGAGCCAACTAAAGAAGCCAAATAAGAGAGTAATTGACGGACATCTTGTACAAATGAAACCCAAGTTGATGTTTAGTCAATGTGTGATCATAAAATTGATGTCCCTGATTGATGTGTACACGTAGAATATATTTGAACTGAAGAAATAATTAAAACATAAAGGAGTTTTTATGTTTTTGGAAAATTCTGATTCCTGACAAGTTGTAGGTCTAAACTAACTAAATTAATTCACAAATACCATATTTTAATTTTGGTGTTGTAAATTTTAAAAAGAACCAAAATTAAAATATTTTTAAATTTACAGGACCAATATCAAAATGTGTAATTTATGTGGACCAAATTTAAAATGAAGACAAGTTGTAGAACTTATAAATCTTTAATCCCTAAAATAAAACACTAACAATTTAAACACACCTGTTAAGTAATTCGAATAGAGGTAGAGATATTGAACGGAAGTGAGATTTCCAATTTCATTTGGTATGTGACCTGTATCATATAATAACATTATCAAGCAAATTTAATACTTAATCATAAATGTAGACAGATTCATGAACTCTTCCGTTGACTTAAATAAATAACTCTAAAATAGACAATTTTATATATTTTCTCTAAAAAAATATATAGAGAGTCACAACTCTTCCCATGTTTTAACAAATCAATTCTAAAATTAGTCCGATTGCACATGCGCCCACCTTCCAAATTGTTATCATTAAGATATAACTCCTTCATAGAGGTGAGAAGTCCAATTTCTTTTGGGATATCACCTGCAAAACTTTTGTAAGAAGAGATCAAAATTATTGTAAAACGAATATGGACTTGGGTCGATCTTGTTCTGCATACCTTCCAAAAT
The DNA here is from genome assembly GCA_026898435.1 of Prunella vulgaris. NCBI lineage: Eukaryota > Viridiplantae > Streptophyta > Magnoliopsida > Lamiales > Lamiaceae > Prunella > Prunella vulgaris. The sequence goes on from JAPKLY010000995.1 coordinate 76,312, forward strand.
GTTATCATAAAGATATAATTTCTCCAAAAATGAGAGATGTCCAATTTCTTTTGATATGCCACTTGAAAATTTGTTATAAGAGAACATAATTCTAAGACGATTAGGAATTTTTTAGTGGATCTTGTTATCCATACCTGTCAAGTTATTACCGTAAAGTCCTAGATACACCAAGGAGGTGAGATGACCAATTTCCTTTGATATGCCACCTATATATAAATTAATTATTAAAGTTAGATATGCAAAAACACAATTTGATCATTTTTCTATAAGAATGTTTTAAGTCGTAAAACAGTATCAAGTAATTATCACTAAGATCTAAATGTTGAAGCTCCAACATATTACGAAATGTTGCTGCATAGATGCTTCCAGAGAGCCTGTTTTTATTGAGACTCATAATTCTTAAAGAAGATATGTTGATGATGGAAGATGGAATATTTCCTGATAGAAAGAGATCGATGAATATATATATATATATATATGGTGAGAATTACTCCATTAATGATAATTGTTAAGTAATTAGAATAGAGAAGTAAGATTTCAAACTTCATTTCGTATGTGACATGTACCATATAATAAGAGTAACAAACAAATTTAATAATTAAAAATATATACAAAGTCACGGCTCTTCCCTTACTTTAAAAAATCAATTATAAAATTAGTCGAGGATTGATGATGCACCCACCTTCCAAATTGTTATCATAAAGATATAATATCTTCAAAGAGGTGAGAAGTCCGATTTCTTTTGGTATGCCACCTGCAAATTTTGTTATAAGATTGTGCAAAAAATAGAGAAGGTGGTGTTTCCTTTGGAGGTGAGACTTGGTATGAATACCTGTCAAGTAATTAACGTGAAGTTCTAGATCCACCAAGGAGGTGAGATGACCAATTTCCTTTGGTATGCCACCTATATATAAATTAATTATTAAAGTTAATATGCCATGAATAAGATCAAGCATATTCACATGAGTGTTCTTATATAAATATATTAATTTCATGTTAAAATAAAATACTAATAATTTAAAGATACTGTATAGCAATTAGATTAGAGGAAGAGATATTCTAGAGAATGAGATTTCCAACTTCAAGATATTTTAGAGAATGAAATTTCCAACTTCATTTGGTATGTGACCTGTACTATATAATAAGACTAACAAATAAATATAATAATTAAAATATATATACAGAGTCACGATTCTTTTCTTATCTTAAAAAATTAATTAATTATAAAATTAGTCGAGGATTATGATGCACCCATGCACCTTTCAAATTGTAATCATGAAAATGTAACTCCTTCAAAGAAATGATATAAGTCCCATTTCTTTTGGTATTTCATATGCAAATTTTGTTATAAGAGAGAAAAAAAATGGAGAAGGTGGTTGGATCAAGTATACAAGTGAGAACAGTGTTTCATATATGCATAATAATATGGGTAAGAGGACTATCTCGAACAATTTATATACCATAAAAAATCAATTAAATCTAAAACTTAATTTAAGTAAGTAGATATTATATACCTTTGAAATGGTTGAACGGGAGGGATAAAATGGTAAGCATGGGCAAACTCCCAATTTCTTGTGGTATGCTCCCACTTAAATTGTTTTTGGTTAAGCGCAGATCCTCCAACTCCCTACACTTGTATATGTTTGCTGGTATTTCCCCGTAAAGTTTATTTCCCGAAAGATATATTCTTTTTAGTTTAGGAGCAGTATTATTACACAAATCATTTGGGATCTCACCCCACAGCCAATTACTTCTCAAATTAATTTCTATCAGAGAAGGCATGCTCAGCATACCATTTGGTATAGAGCCTGTAATGTTATTACCGGCTATGCTCAATGTTTCCAAGTAAGAAAAATTGGCAATCTCACCTGGGATTATTCCCTCAACATAATTGTTGCTCATATCTAAAGTCTGCAACCTTGAAATATTAAACAGAGGAAGGGGGATTGTACCAGAAAAGGTGTTGTTATTCAGATAGAGATGTCGAAGCCCAGATAAATGGCCCAACCACGATGGTATTTCGGATGCAAAGGAGTTAAATCCGAGGTTCAACACTTTTAGGCGGCGCAAATTGGAGAGCTCAGAAGGTATCACACCTGTGAAATAGTTGGAGCTTATGTCCAACGACTGAAGAAATGTTAGATTTGCGAGATGTGGAGCAATGGTTCCGACGAGGTGGAAGCTGGAAACATCCAAGGCGGTGACCCTTCGGTGTTTGTTGCCGCAAGAAACGCCGGTCCAGCTACAGATGGGGCTATTGGAGGACCAATTGCCGCTCAAAACAGAGTAAGGGTCGGAAGTGACGGCGTTTTTGAAGGCAAGCAGTGCGTATTCATCTGTGCTCAAATTGAAAATGGAGGCAGATAAGGTGAGTGTGAAGAAGGAGAGTGCAACAACTAAAGAAAAGAAATACTCCATTTGGTTGTAGCAGAGCAGAGCAGAGCAGAGCATGTGTGTTTTCATGTATAAATGAAGTCTTGTAGATAAACTTTTCTGCATGAAAGATAATGAGAGATTCTAAGTGTGTGGTCTGTGGGAAATTGACCAATTCAAAGAAATTGATACATATACCAGCTGCACTATGGGACAATGAATGAATAATTTAAAAAAACAAAACTCAACTTAGTTCAAAATATTTATTTCAAACATCTTAAAATTAATTATAAAAATATATTTTTCTAAGAAATGTGATGTCTAGGTGCAAATTCCTTGGAGATAATATGGTTAACTAAAAACACTTTGTAATCAAGTAGATAATACCTTTCTGGACGTTAGTAGTCTTGGGCCTAAAGTCTGAGTTTTACAATAATTGGACTTTTTTTTTTGGACTATATTTTATATTTTTGGCAATTATATTTGTTTCCTTATTTTTGTCTTAGATGCAACCCTTTAAATAATCTCTCTAAACAATTGTAAGTAGACTATTCATAAATGTGATTCAATATTATAATTTTTCTCAAATACAATTTTTTTTTGTCTTCTACCATTATCGTCCACTGAAATAAATAATTTTCACATAAAATTTATGTCAAAATTTCATCTTTCCAATATTTTCATCATTAACATAGATAACATTCAGAGAAATCACCGATTATTTAAAGTTATAATTGCATCTAAATTGTGTATTTTTATTGTCTAATAATTTTATTAATCCCGTTCAATAAAAAATATGTGATAAAGTGTGTAAAAAACGGGTGAAAATAAGCAATAATAGGTGAAGAACTTAATCTAGTCCACATAGAAATTGGGGAAGACAGTTGAATCAATTAAAAAATGGAACTTCAAATTATGAACAAAATAACATAAGTGTGTGACAAAAAATAAATCTCTTGAAAATAAATAGAAAAAGCCCATAGTTTTTTTATTTGAGCGGCCCATCAGCCAATCTCATCACAAAGAAGCCCAGCCCATTATTATTAAAAGTCAGTTTTTTCTTTTTCATAAATATTGGCGGTCCAAATCAGCCAACTAAATGGAAAGAGGCGTGTGGTTGATTTAATTTTTCTTTTTTAAAGAAAACCATGCGGACCAAATGCCAATTAAATTAAGGATGCGAATATCTAACTCCTATTTTTTAAAAATTGTTCATCACTTTACTCAATTATTTTATATTCAGTTCATCACCCAATCATTTTTTTAAAACTCACTCCTTTTTATTATCACTAAATTTTAAAAAAAAAGCAGTAACCGTGGAGTAACCATCATCGTTACTGCCGTCTGCTTCCTGATGCCGGCAAACTCCATCTCTCCGTTGATAAAGGTTGGTCGATTTTTTTGTTTTGTTATTTCTTTGAACTGGTTATTTAATGAATTATATTTAGTTGCTATTTTTTTATGTATGGAATTTTTATTGTGAATTTAATGTAGTTTTAAGTTACGTTTGCAAGTTTAACTATGAATGAAGTTTCAATTTTAGGTTAATTTAGATTTGAGTTTTGGTATTAAATAGATTTTGTTGTTTTAAATTGTAAATAATACATAAAATACATAATTGACAAATGAATTATTATATTATATGTTGATGTATGTGGATGTAGAACACTAAGTATTTGCAATCGATTCTAATAAACTTAACGAGTGAAGTCGAGCCAACTCTAGCAAGCATAGTGAAATTCTAAGAACTATTTTACCTAGGGTCACTTACATATTGGTTCAAAAAAATCACTATATTTACAAATTGGTTCAAAAAATTTGCACGGTAGTATGTTTTTTTTTTTTTTTTTTGTACGAAAGCATTTTTTTTTTGTACATGACCAATATGTAATTTTTGTCAAATTGTTGAACCATTTTGTACTTTTCCCTTTTACCTATCAAATCTAATAAGTTGAATTCGAGCCTACTATTAAATATTTCTTGACCTCGAAGTTTGATTCATATTGTAATAAGGGTATTTGTGTAATTTACATAAATGGTCAAAAAACTTCTTGTATTATTCTTAAAGAAGTGATAGTAAAATTTTCAATGATAGTGGTTATTTATATTTTACTCTATTTCAATAATTTCACCACGTTGATAATAAAGTTTCATTAATAATATCATTTAGAGTGATTTTTGCACGCATCAATTGCCTGTGCAATTAGTATGATTTAATTCAATTTAAGCTTGTCAAGTTGTAAATCTTCACGGATCCATTCTTTTAAATCAAAGTTCACAGTCAGTGGATAGTTAATGCAAATCTCACCATTTCACATCAGCATGTCATCACAGAATTGGAAGATTCTATTTATGCAAATCGCCATAAATAGAAGTTGGGAATATTGTTAACTACAAGCCATATATATGCATCACTTGCTATAGATGCAAAATGCAAAATCATATATGTTACAATCAGTCATCGCCTACAGTTGGCTCTGCAGTGCTGCTGTAACTTTGGCTTTGATATTATGGAGATGAGCTCCTACTTGTATCATGTCAATCCTCTCGCTGGGTGAAAAACCTAAACATTTCATAGCCACCTCTAAAATAGATGACACAAATTCCTCCTTTCCACAAAAATCTTCTTTTGATACCAAACCAGGGGCCACAATTTCCCTTATTGTATTAGTTTGCATTGCTTGGTTTATCAAATCCTTTAAGCTCATTTCTTCACTGAACATATCATCAGTCGGCTTCTTTTGCGTGAACATCTCCAACACCATTTTTGTTCTCTAACTATTAGAATTTGATTTTAGCCCTTTATCTTTAAAAAAGGATGAAAATCGAATTAAATTTTTATAAAGATAAAGGATAAAAGTAAAATTTTTTAAAAGATAAAGGACTAAAATCAAATTCTAATTGTCAAGAGGACCAAAACTGTAAAAAAAAACTGCTTTGAGGATTTATATATTGAAAAAGAAATTCACCTGGTGCGGCATAACCAATAGTCGCCAAGGTGGTGGTATGAGTCAATACCTCCCCTTCATCAAAAAGTTTAGAAATGCCAAAATCAGCAACATGAGCGGTCATATCTCCGTCTAACAAAACATTGCTCGGCTTAATGTCACAATGAACGACAGGGAATGTATGATAATGATGAAGATATTCCAAGGCTAATGCAACATCCATAGCTATATTCAGTCTTTGCAGCACATCAATAAAATAGCTATCCGAGTGTAAATACTTCTCCAGGCTTCCATTTGGCATGTATTTGAGAATGAGGGCTCTGAACTCTTGGTTAGTACAACACCCGATTATTGGGAGTAAGTTTCTATGCCGAATAGAGCTCAATATTTCACTCTCAATATCAAAGCTCTTGATAGCCCCTTCTAACTCTAAGTTGAACACTTTTACTGCAATGTTTAGCCCATCCGAAAGTGTCGCATTGTACACCGAACCAAAGCTTCCTGTTCCAAGTAGGTTCGCTTCGCTAAAAGAGTTTGATCCTCGCACAATATCCATGTAAGAAATTCTTCTCCATGCAAAATTTCCAATTGAAGTATCAGGACCCGGAGGTATTATGATCTGTTTGCGTCGTCTTATGAGCATTAGTAAGACAACCACCACAATAGTAACTAAGACGAATGAGGGCACAATGTATTTGAAAATCATTGGACCAAACGACTTCGAGCTTCCACGACTTATTGGGCAAGGTGGCATTTGGATTTTTGGTGCACCGCACAGAGCAGAGTTGTTCACAAAAGATTGAGCAGTGGAGCTAACAATTCCTTCCGGAATCTCCCCTTCCAATTTGTTGTAAGATACGTTGAAATATCGAAGAAAGCGGAGGCCTTGTAATGACTTTGGGATGAATCCAGAAAGACTGTTACCTGATAAATCCAACTCCATCAAGCCTCCAACACTCCCTAGTGACTCTGGTATGGATCCTTGGAGGTTATTGTTATCCAGGTATAGATACTCCAGTGATTCACAACTGTCAATTGTGCTTGGAATATTACCTGAAAATTGATTAGATGACAAATCTAGTCTAGAGATTACCTTCAAATTCCCAATTTGAGATGAAAGTTGGCCACTGAAGTTGTTCGACGATAAGATTAGAGTCGATAGATCCTTGAGGTCCCACAAGTTGAAAGGTATGACAGAGTCCAACTTGTTTGATTCTAAGTGAAGGTTTCTAAGGGACTTAACTTTGCCTAAGCAATCGGGTATTGGACCTGTGAGCATATTCATACTCAAGTCCAAGTCCCCCAAATTGCTCATCCGACAGAGGTCTCTGGCGATATTCCCTTGCAAATGATTCTTATAAAGATCCAAGCCCTGAAGTTGCTGTAGATTACCCATTTCTTTAGGGATGGATCCTGTCATCTGATTTCTAGCTAACCTTAAATCTATCAAGCTGCTCAGGTTTCTAATCTCTGGTGGAATAACGCCCTTAATGTTGCATCCATGAGCGTAAAGATATACAAGAGAAGTTGACGATAAGTTGCCAATTGAGGCTGGGAGAATACCGTTGAGTGGATTTTGTGATATTTGCAAGTCCTCTAAGTATTGGCAATTAGATAACGAGGTGAGAAATCTCAATTCATGAACAGGGGACTCTGCTCCAGTTAGCTGATTACCCCAGATGTAAAGGCGCTGTAAGAGTCTTAAGTTACCAAAGTCGGGGATGGGCCCACTGAGTGAGTTATTTGCTAAGTACAAGTTGGTGAGCTTTGAAGCATTATTGAAGCTCGGTATTTTCCCGCTCAATCTATTGTCGACCAAATAAAGCTCTTCAAGACTAGTCATGCCCATGTTACCTAGATTTAAATGGATGATAAATAAATTAAGAATCACATATTTATTCTCATAAGAATATATTTTGCCCATATAGTAACATATATTTAATTATATAGTAACACAAACTGGGAGACAAATGTGTGTTACTATTAGAGAAAATGTGTGTTACTATCTTATAAAATATTATTATTTTATATATATTTATTTATTTTTATGGAATAAATAATTTTTCATATAATGCAAGAGTAAAATGTTTGTTACTAGAAGAACAAATATTCATTATTCACAAATATCTATTTATTTTTATAGAAATAACTATTTTTTCATATAATAACATATGTATTAAATGAAACAATATAACTAAATTTAAAGGGATGATGAATAAATTAAGAAATACATATTTATTCTCATAAAAATATATTTTGTCCTTATAGTAACACACATTTGTCCATATAGTAACACAAATTGGGAGATAAATGTGTGTTACTATTCAAGCAAATATGTTACTATAAAAATAAATATGTATTACTATATGTATAAATATTTTT
>JAPKLY010000996.1:0-24584 GCA_026898435.1 Prunella vulgaris
TAGAGATACAAGCTTGTTGTTGTTTCCTTTGGATTAATTAGATTGAAAAATTGATTAATTCTACTTTAGTGATCAACCCTATGAAAATGAACACAATCACTTGAATGAATTGTTAGTCATAGATGGATTTCTAGATATTGCATATGCCTTAGGACCTATTTTCTCTTATTGATTGTTAGTTGTTATTTTTGTGAGTTGAGATAGCATTACACTTGATTGATCACTTTGTTGGTTTCTATTTTCTTTAATTATTGTTAGTGACATTTTAGTTGGTAATTGGAAATAGATGAAGTTCGAAACACTTTCATTAAGTGATCTTTTCTAGAAAGAACAAAACCATTTCATAACATTTTTACACTAACTTTTTCTCGTGGGATCGACTCGTATTTACTATCCTACGATTGACACCCTGCACTTGCGGTTGTCTATTTTATGTGTTGGGAAATATCGGAACACTAACACCATCTTAAAATTAATGAAGAAATCACGTTCTTTGCACGTGCTCTGTTATTAAGTGAAAATAACACAAATCAACACAGAAAACACATACTTTGTGGAGATTACACCCAAAATACACAATCATGAATTGTTGTCTTCTTCATTAGAGAAATTGGGGAAATTTACCCCAATAATGCTGCGCAGAAAAGGAATACGGGGAATTTCAAAACTTGATTATGCTGCACAAAAAAGAAATTTACCTCATTTCGAACCATAATCAGGTTTTGAAGTTCCCCGTATTCCTTTTCCGCGCAACCTTATTGGGGTAAATTTCCCCGGTGAAGAAGACGACGATTCGGGATTGTGTAGGGTATTTTTTTTTTTTTTGTGTAATCTCCTCGAAGTATGCATTTTTTGTGATGATTTTGTGTTATTTTGACTTAATAGCAGAGCACGTGCAAAGAACGTGACTTCTCCGTTAATTTTAAAACGATTTAGATGATATGAGATGAATTTCATATTATGCAAATCCTTTGGGATTATTTTTGTAAAAAAAAAAAAGATATGAGACCAAAATTGAAATACTTGGGACCATTTTGAATCGGGTGCGTGTCCTGTGGGACCAAAAGTGCAATTCCCTCAATTAATTAACATGCATATTGGTGATTTAATTAGCTTAATTAGGTGTGTTGGAGCTGATCAGCCACCATGAAGGAAAAGAAAGACCAAGCTCGAATTACGTGAACGACGCAGTCCGGCTCCGCCGTTGAAGCATCGATTCCAACGTTAAACGACTCAGGCAGAAGTCCATTCAAGTCAACACTACGCTCCAACCTCATCGGTGCACCCCCGCCACTGGCTAAAACAGATATCAATTTTGTGCACGCGTCGTAGATAATTCTCACATCCACCTCTATAATATTACTACTTCCAGTGGCGGCCTGCCAGCTGGAGACACTCAGGGAGGATCTGGAGTTGACGTTGATTCCCACGTGCCTGTAAGGTGGGTTCCACGAGTTAAGTGAGACATCGAGCTCCACCGCAAAGAGGCTGGTGGGGCTCGTGCCGGAAGAGGCGTAGAGTCCCATGTGGCCCCCTGTGGACCCCGGAGGGATAGTGGTGTTAACGGGTGCAATGAAGAAGGATATGTCGTCGGCCAAAGGGATGCCCCAGGAATTCCCGATCAGGCCTCTGATGTGAGTCTGGAAGTTGGCCTGTCGACGCCCTGCCACATCCCATAAGCGGAAGGGACGAGAGTAGAGCACTCGCCCAGCACTGTTTGGAAATGGATATAGTAATGATATTCGGCTGGGTAACATAATCTTGTGGGCACGTGTGAGACTTATGCGTCCTCCTGGGACGGAAGGATTTACTGGCACTGGAGCGTGGGCGTTGCCTTGGAAGATTAGGTCGGCCTGGTTCTGGTTGAATGTCGGGAAATCGAAGGAACTGATGTCATGTGACCGCTCCTTAATGTTGGATTGCAACACTAACAATACTAGGCAGCTCATCAACCAACTAAGACCCATGCCTATTTAGATTCTCTAACTTCTTTCCTAAAGATTAATTTCATATGTAGGTGTTATGGCTGCAAAGAAAGTGAAATAAAGATCAGATGAGCAAAGTACTGCTAATAATTGAATCTAATAATATCAGCTGATTGGTCTGCTGAGGGTCAGCTGGGATCATCTGATTAGTCTACTGAGGGTAATCAAGTCATCTGGTATGTCAGCTGATAGGTCAACTGAGGAAGTCAGCTGAGGGGGTCACACTACAAGAAACTTGAGCTATAATGATAAAAAAATTATGACAGGATTTAAAAACTGTCATTAAAACTAGTTTTTGTGAGAAAAAGAATAAAATAACAATTAAAAAAATCAATTTAATGACAACTTTTCGTTCCTCTCATTAATTATCTATATTCCTCTCATTATAATTGAAAAAGTTGATATGCCTCTCATTATTTGAGTGTGAAAATTTGGCTCCAATATTTCCCTCTATTAATTTTACAATAAAATTCAAAAAGAAAAATATAATTGAAATTAAACCCTCCCTCCCTAACTTATTCCCAAATGAAAACCCTCACACCTCATTTCATTTCACAAAACCCTCACTCCTCATTCGATTTCATTCCACTTTCACGAGAAATCGTCCAAGGGAGCCTAAATTCTAGAGTTGAATTGCTGCTGAGAAGCAAGGTAATTACTTATTTTCTCTCCGTTCCAGTTTCTCGGTAATTTTTGTTTCTCCTTCATATCTCCCTGCTGTTGTTTCGTGTGGTGGGGAGGGGGATGGGGGAGAGGGTGTTTATTATATTCTTAGCTGCTAATGTTACTTGGGTATTTTCTTTACTTCATCCAATTGCATCTCTCTGATTATTATGCTGAATATATCGCCTTGGGTGTTTGCTCTGTGGCCAACATATTCTTGTGTTTGCTATGTGTTACGAAATTCTGAATCTTCTGGCTTAAGGTAATATAATTTTGTTCATATTATTGTGGTAATAATGTGATGCAATCAAGGTGTTTGTTAAAATGTCTCAAAGAACTTTATAGTTATATGTTTAGTGTTATAATCTTTTTATGTTTGTAAAGAGAAAATAATTTCTGCAGGACTTGCTAGTCCAAATGAAATTGCATACATTGCAAATAACAAGTGAGACCATGCCTTATAGTATTTTTCGTGCTTTTATAATAGATATATTTTTACTTGAGTTGTTAGTTCATTTCCTAAGTTTAAGAAAGTTTATCTTTTATTAGATATCACTACCAGGCCTTACAATAGATACAGATAGATATCACCTCTTTCCCTCGTAACCTGTTATATGCTTCCCAAACCATTCTCAAGAACAGAGCAACATTTTCTTTGAACATCAACTGATTCCTTAAACTTATCATTCTGCAAGAGACCGGACATATTTTTCACTTCCATGAAAATCTTCAACTGCTTCAGTTCTGATTCCATGTCAAGAAAACTCGAATATTCCGTAATGTCAGCTTCAAACTCCTCACTCAGTGTGAGCTGAAAACTCACCATAGTAGATAGCAAATCCTTTTCAGTAATGATTTGGCTAGAACTTTTAGGAGCCCTCATTACAAACTCGATTGGTGGGGACGTGTAATGAAATCCAACAACTTTCACAATATCACCTAAACTTGTAAAATTGTGTGATTATATTTGTCATATTTGTTAGTTCATTTTTTTGTTTCATTTATTTTTTAACATTAATCTATGTATGTAGAATTTGCAACTTCATACATCTATATTGTAGTTGATGGTGCGCTCAGCTGCTGAAACTAATCCACAAGTAAGAAAGTTAAGGTCTTGGATTATTCATTCTGCTGTTGATTTCTTCTTAGTTTATCTCTCAGGTCAGGTATACAAGGAGGATTCAATTAGTGTTTGTTTCTAGCCCCCACTCCATATTTTTATTTATTTATATTACTTTTTTACAAATACAATTTTCAATTTACTACTTAATCATCCATCTCTCAGTACTTTTTAATTATTACTATAATTTACCAAATTCAACACTCTTTCTCCTCCCTTTACTTTACACTCTCTCAATTACTTTAAACACAATAAATTATGTTTTATTAAATAATTATGTTTGTTATTAGCACTCAGTTTATGATGTGTTCCTATCTAGTGATATGAAAATATGAATTGTCATAATTAGTTATGTTGATGATGCAGATGTGGGTCATTTCTTGAATCTGAATATATTTGAGAACTTGTGAGAGGTCTAATACCCAGATTCCTGGTAAAGTAATTGAGAGAGTGTAAAGTAATGTCTGCTATTTTTTTTTCTAAGTTCTCAAATAATGTCTCACAATTATTTTTCAACAGATGGAATCAATGTTTGCCAAAGGTGGAAGAAGAAATATCAAAAAAGTTGGAAAATATATAGCACCTGGAAATTTAGCCCGCACATATGCAAATAAACCGTTAAAGTCAATTGGTGACCGTAGTGGTACATAGTTTGGTTTCTCTGTCCCAAAAAAATTAAATTTAAAGTAGCTCCCTTGTGTTTGTAGTATTACCATGACATGTTTTCTTGTAAATGTAATAGCAAGAAAGAGCACAAGCAAGTTTCATAGACTTCGAGATGAAGAAGATGAACCTGGATACAACTATTGTAACAGAATTGGTAAGAGTTAATCTTTTCTCTCATGCCTATTTTCTTTTAAGGATTATTTATTAATAAGAAAAAATCTTTTTTTCCTAAAGGTGGAGTTTCTGTTCATACTCTTACTCTTCATTATGGTGAAGATGAGTGGAAAGAAAGAGGTTTTACAGAAGATAGTTCTTTCTTGGACATCTTAAACTTGTGCAGAAAGTTCATTGACATTTATTCTGTGGGTTTCAAAGTAACGGATGGAGATGGTAGACCATTGAAAAATGATAGAGATTTGTTAGCTATGATGAGAGAACATGAAGGTATGGATGAAATCGATATTTATGTAGAAGAAGATGAAGCTGCCACACCATTGCTCTTCAAAATGCCTGAAGACCATCCACCATTTACATCTAGTAGGCTGTTTGTTTTTAGTTTTTCTTCTTTTGTTGCTAATTCTGTTTTTATGTTTAATTTTTCTTATGTATGTTCACAGCTTCCAGCGTTGGAGATCCAAAAGTGGTAAACATTTCAATATCGGGCGAGAATCAAAGAAATGGTAAAATCATAGTTTCTGGGGATGTGGTAAATGGACTTGAAAGAGCTAGCACAATTCAGTTGTTCATCACTAAATCTAAGTACTTTGATATCGAGACAGACCTAATAGCTCTAAGTGAGAGTACGTCAAACAAAGTAAGTTCGTACATGTATTTCATAAAAAATAATTGGCTAATAAAATATTTAACCATTTCCTGCTTTATGTATCACTAATGATTTATTTTAGGAGTTTAAAATACCACTTGAAGCTGTTGGTCATTTTCTGGTTGCAAAGTTTACTCCCATGAGTGAAGATGGTAAAAGTGGTGAACCAAAGTATGCTATAACAGGGGAACGTGTTGAAGGTAAGTATAAGTAATAATTTTCAATTAAGTATATTATATATGAACTTTCTTTAAGCTTAGAAAAACTATTGTGTTGTAATTTATTGCATCTATTCGTTATATAGATTTTACTCTTAAAGTGAAGAAAAAGCGTGGAAAAAACAAGAATAAGAAAGTTGCAACCCTGAAAAGTAATGAGAAACTTCAAATTGAGTTCTTCAACAATCGTGCAGTTGGAGTCAATCATATGTCTTGGTCAAGGCACTTAGGAAAAATCATACAAGATAAGAATATTTGTCCTATAAGAGTGAAGACATGGAAAAACTTGTCTGAATCAAATATGCATCATATGTGGTGTTCAGCTAAGGTAGGTGAATCACATTTTTATAACTATTTGATTTTGCACATATAGTTACATACGTATATAAAATGTATTGTAGGAATGCTATACTAAACCTAACATAGAGCTATATCGGGAGCATACTTTGGAGCACATGCATAGTCTCTGGACATCATGGAGGTCCTCCTTGTATCAATAGAACGTAAAGCCTTGTAAAACTAAAATTGAAGTTTTAGCAAATGTGCCCGATGGGATAAATTCTAGTGATTGGGAATTGCTTGTAAATAACAAGTTCTTAGCTAAAGATTTTCAGGTATGTAATTTCTCCATTGAGTTATATTTTAAAGAATCTCTATTTTATAGTAAAACTAATCTTAGAAAGCTGAAAATATTATATTGTTTCACAATTTATAGAAAGCTAGTGAACAAAATACCAAAAATTGCAAAAATGGAGTTATGTCTCATCGCACAGGAAGCAAGCCTCATAGACAAGCCATATATGAGAAGGTAGGGATATGAATATCATTTATATGTTCTATTTATGAACTGTTTCAATTAAAATTATCTTCTACATGAATCTGAAAATTTAGGGAGGCAATCTCAATGTGGCTGAAATCTTTTACGAGACACGACAGAAAGATGGAAAGTTTGTTCAGCAAAAAGAGAAGGATAAATATGTAAAGATACCTAAACTTTCAATTTAAATTTATTATATTTTTCCTTCATGCAACACATGAATAATACATATTTATAGGATGAGCTTGCCGAGATTGTTAAGAAAAATCCATCACTCTCACCACTTAAGGTGGTAGAAGAATGTTTTGGGCAGCAACACAAAGGCAATGTATTTTGTTTTGGAGGTGGATGAAGAGAAAATATTTGTCAGAATCTCAATCAGCCTATGTAAAAGAGCTTGAGGCAAGAATCTTGGAGAAGGAAGAAGAAAATAAGAATCTTAGAAGTCGCATGGATACATTTGAAAGTAGATTGATTAAGATTGAGAATTACAACCGGCCTACTCTTGATGTACCCTCAACAGTTGATGACCTTGCAAATGTTGGTGAACAAGTATTTTCACATATATTTATAATAATTGCATTATGATGTAATGAAATAATTCTAAACTTATCACACTTATTTTGTTATGACAGGATGATGTTGTATAAAATAGAGGATATTAATGTCAACTTCATTTTGCAAAATTCCTCAGGTAACTTTTAGAAATGTTCAAATTATATGGTATCAATCAATTAAAATCCTTTTGTTTGAGCAATGATTCATGATTGTTCCAAGCCTTGTATTGAATGACTTAGGATTTTATGAAAGTGTTATCTTATGAATTTATAGTTAAGCATCATGGATGACTTGAAGTTTCTCATAAAAATGTCACATGTTTACTTTCATATTTTTGAGTTGTTATTTCAATGAGATTTAAGTGTGATATATCTCATGTTTTACAGGTTTATATTACATGAAATTCACATGTTTCTTCTACTCTTTAGTTTTGTATTTGATTTAGTAATGTGGTTGAGCCCATGTTTTTCTTTTAAATTTTAGTAAGAGTAAATCTTTGTTAGTTAAGTGTTACATAATTTTGTATGTTTTTAGAATGTGTTCAGTATCTTATATATGTCTGTTCAGAATAAATTTTTATTTGTATGCTTTGTAGGTTCATTGTTAAAGAACTCAAGCAAGAATACTTTGGGAGACAATCAAGCAGTGCATATCATCTAAGAATCATACACAATGATGCGCTCTAATTGTGGATGAAATTCATATTTTGGAATTTATTGAAGATCATATTTTGTGATTGTCCAAAAAGAGTGTTTGATTTAATTAGAAGAATGTACTTATTTGTTCAAATGTATATTTTGTTTGTAATCATGAGTACAATGACTTGATATGCAATTCTTATTTAATGAATTTTATAGCTTATTTAATAAGGTGGAAATTGTATGAAAATGTGTTTCTTTAATTAAGGTTATCACAAAACTTTTTATGAGAGGCAAATATTTAAATAATGAGAATGTATCCTATAAAAAATGTATTTGTTAATGACAGGTAAATTGAGATTTAATGAGAGGGTATAATTAATTTTCAAAAAACTTTTAATGAGAGGAAAAAATTATCATTAGTATACATACAAAATAATGACAAGGATATGTTTCCTGTCATTAAAGATCTTTATCTAGGAAGGCAATAATGACAGGCACATGACAGAAAAATCCTGTCATTAAAGATCAAAATCCTGTCATTAAAAGTCTATAATAACAAATTTTTCCTGTCATTATACATCAATTTTCTTGTAGTGTCAGTTGATGGAGTCATCTGATTGGCCAGGATAATAGTCAGGATGGTTGGTCAGGATAATAGTCAGGATGGTCTGTCAGGACGGTTGGTCAGGTCAGAATGTTGGTCAGACTGGTTAGTCAGGATGAAGGTCTACTAATGATATCAGCTGATTGCTCATACTCAACTGAGGACATATCAAATCAGCAGACATGAAAGGTACTTACTGACTCCAAGTCAGTACAAAACCAAGAATCAGTTACGAAGCAGTTTAAAATTCCAAGTTGGACAACTGGTGCTCAGTTTAAACAGAATCAAAACTGAAAATCGTTGAGCTCTGATCATTATTCAAATTCGATTGCAAATGTAGCCGTTTCTTGGTTAGTTGGTTACGATCACAAGCATTAATTAGGGTTTCCATACTTCTATATATATACACACATATGCATAGAGAACAGAACTAACACACTCTAGAGAGATCAAAAAAACACTTGTAATTTGTATTATCTTCCATTGATTAGTGAGAGAGGTGCCTCATCCGTGGACGTAGATCATTTCCAGATCAAACCACGTAAATATTGGTGTTCTTCAATTTTCTTTATTTCTTTTATTCAACAATCATTGTAACTCAACAGTAGGTATCATATATAGAGAAAATTAGGTACACAAAAAATGTAACTCCCCCTCGTCCACCAATCTTTTTCATATTTGTGAAATGGCACAAAATGAAGGTATTGTGGGGTCCAAATTCTTATTTGTAAGTGTGAGATGTTTTCAAATAAGAAAATGAGAAAAATTTTGTAAAAAAAAAAAATGAAAGTGGGAAATAATTTGGTGGATAGAGGAAGTACTTATCTCCTTCGCAAATAACTTTTACTCACTTTTAATTGTAAAAAATTATTTGAAAATCTATTTTGTTATGTGAATATATATATCTTGCACATGTTTCGTATTTAAAAATCTATTTTTTTTTTCATTTAAAAATAATTAAATTATAAATTCATTCAAAAATATATTCTCATAACTGTAACGGCCTAAATGAGAATATATATATTTGGCATATGTTTCGCATTGACAAATTATTGTGATACTGATCATCTCTCCACCTATCTGTTAACTCGATTTGATTTTTATTTTTATTTTTTACTAATCAATTAATTTTGACCATCTCATGGAGGAGTTAATTTCTCGAAGTAACATTTAATTACTTTCGTTTACAATAAGTAGTCCACGTGAATTTATACGGTCATCTACGTATAATATATAGTCCATTTTTCTAAAATAGAAACAATAATTAGAATAAATTGCAGTTTTGGTCTCATAAGAATTTATACTCAACAGATCTGATTCTACATTCTTTTTTTGTCCCTTTTTAGAGTCTCACCCGTAAAAATAAATTGCACATATATTCCCATGAGAATTCCCAACAGATTTGATCTCACATTAATCCATTAATTTTAACGGAAAAATCTTATGAGACTATTGATTTTTAAAAAAAACACCAAACTCATTAGCACAAATTCTCATGGGACCATTTATGCAATTTACCCAAAACAATTATAATCATTATTTGAATATTTTATTCTAATACACTTTCTTTTATACATCCTATCACACTAATAAATTTACTTTTACATATCATATATATCACACTAATACAATTATTTTTACACATCATATCTACACTAGTATACTCACTTTCACACATCAAATCTTCTTTAGACTGTGACTAAAGAGCCCAACTATCAGCCTATTTGCTTTTTTTTTGGACCCGATATTCTCCCCGCATAATTGAGTAGTTCACCCCCGGTTCACTTCACCATCCTATATTTTCTTTTCATTATAAATAATCCTTACCATTATATGATTTAATTGATTTGCAAATTCACCTCACCCCATTTCAACGCGCACCTCAGTGACGAACCATCGAGTCGCCGAAGAAGGGAGGGACGAGCACGCCGCTGGAGAAGGGAGGGTTTGAACCTGCGTGCGTGCCCCTGTGAACGTCCACAACAAGTTACAATGGACAAAGGTACAAGTTTCGCTTTTGAATGATTTGAATGTAGGTTTCTTATAGGGCGGTGAAGTGAACCATGGGGGGTGAACTACTCAATTATGGGGGGGAGGGGGAGAATAACCGGGTCTTTTTTTTTTTTTCCTTCGGCCTATTTGAGATTAATTGATGAAAGGCAGCAGCCCATTGTATAAAAGAAAGGAGAAGCACAATTCGGGGAGAATGACTAGCGATTTGTGTTCGCACACAAATGCATTTTCCTACAACTGTATAGGATCGTGTAGTGATAAGCTGACCAAGTTATAAATATCGAATCCACGGGAAGCAATGAGATAAGTCTAATCCTAAGAATTGTGTGTGAGTCTTGAAATCAAATAAACAAGAATGAAAATACAAGTTTGAGTTTTAATCTAATTACTAACTAAAGCAGATAATTGAAATGAATCAAAAATATAAAAATAACAATCTAAACTAAAACGTGCAAAAATAATGAGATGATTAGGACTCAAATATTCATCAATAAAAATTAAAACCCTAAGCATTTAGTGACCTACTAAAAGGACTAATCTCATTAGAGAACCTACAAAAAAAATTGAAGTAAAAAATTATAATGATTCATAATTTCATTCACCCAAAGCAAAAGACCTAACTCATAACTAATAGGTGAACGGGAATAGGAATGACTGACATAAATAAATCAAACATAAAAAATACCATTGCAGCAACAATTGAAATAATATAAACCCTAATTAAATATTAAAATTGAAATAAAAGTAGAATCATCCAGCAAATCCCAAAATAAGAACTGAAACTAATCCTAATAAATTCAAATTAACGAAAGTTTTGTTTAATCCCTCTACTACTAATCTACTGCCTACTAATCCTACTGCGTGATGATCTCTTTCGTAACCCTCCAGAAATATATATACTCTCCCTAGAATACCCAGGCCTTTT
This sequence comes from Prunella vulgaris, assembly GCA_026898435.1. NCBI lineage: Eukaryota > Viridiplantae > Streptophyta > Magnoliopsida > Lamiales > Lamiaceae > Prunella > Prunella vulgaris. The sequence goes on from JAPKLY010000996.1 coordinate 11,034, forward strand.
ACTTTCAGGATGCCAAATTGGCCCATAACCCTTTAAAAGGTTTTGGGCCTTAAGAGATAAACAAGAATGGGCCCAAAACTGATTTCTTCCACAATTACCAGTGTGGGAGGCGGTTCTTGCACAATCAAGCGGCGGTTTCCTTGGCTGTTGGTGGAGATGTGAAAGGAGGAAGCGGTTTCTGATTTCCAGTCGCGGCTTCTGCGCCTATTCAAGTGAGATGCGACGGCATACGGCTGTGGAATGCTGGCGGTTGGCGCGAATCCGGTGACGTGGAGGTGCGAAACGGGCGGCGCTTCTTGCTGCGATTTCCGGCGAGGATTTCATGTTGTCAATTTCGGCGAGCAGAGGTAATAGTGAGGTGTGTCTCCAGTGGCTCTCGATCGGCTGTGGACGGATGTAGGTGAGGTCGAAGAGAGCTGTGAGTGATGTGCTTCCATGGCTGTGCGGACAGAGGTTTGTTGTCGACAAGGAACAGAGCAGTTCCGGCGTCGGTTGTAGATTCCCCGCTGGAATTCAGTTGAAATGGCGGACGGTTATTTAGTAGAAGAGAGAGTGTGAGTTGTTCTGCAGTGGGGTGAATGCTTGAGTGTGTTGGCTTGCGAGTGATATGTACGGTTGAATTTGTGGTGTAGCGACTATTGCTGAAGGAATTGTGGGGACGACGTCTTATCCAATAAAATCTGCAAATTCTCAATTCAAAGAATTGTAAAATCTTTACTCATTAATTATTTATTCAAAAATTAATTTAAATTTGAAAATCATTTAATTAAATTAATAAGATTTTTTTCCATGGAGCTCAAATAACAAAATAATGAAATAGATTAAGGACTTAAATGCATGCAAAATTCTAGAAATTCATCTCAAAATAAACACAAATTGATGCAAATATGACCCTAATCAGAGATACAGATTGACACACATTCGGATTCCCCGAGAGCTCCTCTCCTCCACTTCTCACACACTATACTCAATAGATTAGGGTTTAATTTATTTAGTGAGTATTTTTCAAATCGTAGCAAAGATTAAGTTTTAGAACTCCATTTGAGGTGGTATTTTAATGTTTATGGTTTATTGCTTTATTATTTTTATGGGTTTATTGAGATTGATCATGGGCTAAATTTCTTGTGCTCTGGGTGATGGATATTGAGTGAGAATTAATGATTTTATTGTATTTGTACTTTAATTTTGATTTGTTAAATAATTGAACTCCAAATTGTGGATTACTTGAGCTTTAATTGATTTTTTTCATCGATTATGCATTTAGATCGAGTGAGCAACAAGCGAGAGCTGCGTTTCCTTGGTTTAGTGCATTGTTGAGTAAACTGAGATATTAAATTGCTATGGTTAGGACGTCTATTATACCGAGAGGAGATAGATCGTCGAGAACACTTTCGATTAGGTACTAGATTAAGCGGGCAACAAGCGAGAGCTATGTTTACTTGATGGTTAGAATTTTTCTCTAGTTTGATTATTTGATGGATTGAGATTTGGCATAAATGTAATAGGTTATTGAAACGTACTTAATTGAAATTACCCGAAGCACACATCATCCTCACTTCATCGTAGTTGGTTTAATTTGGTAGTTTAGCTTAGTTGCTTTAATTTTATTTTTGCTTTGCTAAAAACACTCGAAAATTTACCGCTTTTATAGCTTTAGTAGTATTCCATTTCCTAAGGTCTCCTTACATTATAACACCTCTCTAGGGTTTGATACTTTTTATAACTTGGTCAAGCTTACCACTACAAAGATCCTATACACTTGTAGGCTAGTAAATTTGTGAAAATGAATTTGCGTATCAATGATTTATTAAAGGATTCTGAAGGCTTAATGAAGATTAAATTCAAATTCAGAATAGTGACAAATAATACACCCAGTACTATTGTGAGTGGAAGAGGAGGATCACCTCACGCATGTGAGAGTAAGAGGAGTCTTATCCAGAATTCAGATTTTTTTAAATTCTCCAACAGATAAGTCACAACTCATCCTTTATAAATAGAAGAATATTTCAGAAGAGGAAGTAACAACAACTCGAGCATTCAACCCTGAGCAAACCTACAACTAGCAAAATTTCCAAGAGCTTTTGAGAGATATTACTTTGTGATTCATAAGCTATTTTTTTTAGGATTTTCATAAAGAAAGAATCACATTTCTGCTGTTGTTCCTTCACCTATTTTATATTTACAATATCTACTTAGTGTAGATTTCTCGTAGTGAGGTAAAAGACTCTTAGTGAGTCAGTTGTATTCTTAGTAAATAGGTCATGTGTTTTACCTAGATTAGTGATTTGAGTGAGAGATATTTCTTAGGGGGGAAATACTTGTACAAAGATCTAAGTGACCATCTTAGTGAATTTGACACCTAAGTAGTATAATAGTGGATGTAATAGGACTTTATATAGTCTCTGAACCACTATAAATTTGCTTGTGTTATTACTTATTTTCTGCTATATTTTATATTCTTTTTATATTCATAATTGTTGCATACATCATTATTTTTAAATCAACTGCATAAAACTTGTTAAATATTTTGTTGACTAATTAGCGATCGAAAGAGACGGTCGCAAGATTTTTTATTTAATTACCATCATTGGGTGATTAACGACCGCCTAGGGCGATTTCTAAATTTATAGTATAGTTTAGCGATTGACTTCGGCGGTCGCTACATTTTTTACCCCAGTTAATTAATTTTTTAAAATATAGTTTAGCGACCACCTAAGATGATCACTAAATTTAAAGTAGTTTAGTGACTATCAGCACGTGATTAGCGATCGTCTTGGGCGGTCTCTAAATTTAAAATATAGTTTAGCAACCTACTTTAGCGATCGCTAAATTTTTTACCCCAATTAATAATTTTTAAAGTATCAATCGCTAAATTTTTTACCCAATTTGTTTTTTGTTGAATAATTTATTTATGTTCTAATTTTCTATAAATTTATTTCTTATGTTTTACATTTTATGTTCTACCACAATTTTATTTTTTATGTTTAAAAATTTTTTGTTGAAAAATATATATAAACAAATTAGAAAAAAGAAATTAAATTGATGAATTTAAGGAAAACGGAACTCAGTTTGGAGTTATATACAATTAAATTCATAAAAGACTTACAACAAAAAAAATTTTAATAGTGTAAAATATTAAATTTATAAAATATTTTTTTAAATATATATATATATAAATTAGAGACAAAAAGGAATTAATTTGATAAATTAAAAAAACATGACTCAATTTAGAATTATATACAATTAGTTGCACAAAATGAACAATAACGACAAGTACTTCCCGAGTGGAACAGGCAACCTCCGACTCTCCCCGGGCACGTATACTACAACATTTATTCAGAGCCTAAAAAAGCTCACATACATAATGTGATACTATAATTAAGCTACTGGGTCCTTCGCCAAGTGGTTCAAGCTCCGCCAAGCCCTTGGAAGGGCCTGAGTTCGAACCAGCTTGACACTTTTTTTAGGTAAAAAATTTAGAGGTCGCCATTGGCGGCAGCTATATTAAAAATTACGACCATCTTCAGCGGTCGCTAAATCAGCGACCGTCAGCAAAAACGGTGGTTAAATTTACCGACCGACTTAAAAGTGTCTGTTGGAGTCTTATTTTGAGCAAATTTTGATGATAGCAAAGTATAGGATTATTTGTGTATAAACTACCATTTCAGGATCAAATTGAAGAACTGAGGATATTACAATTTGAAAGGGAAGTCTACAACTGCATAGTTGATGAACTTACAGCTGGACAAGACCATATAACTGTAAGGTTGATCCTACAATTGGACCTGAAGATTGCAGGAGTAAAAGCTACAGGACTAAGAGAGAGTCTACAACTAGTAAAGACCATTGGAAGATTAAAGTACAATCTCAACAAATTAAGATGCTAAGAAGATCTATATAAAAATACTAATTGAAAAAAAACAAAATGTTAAAAAAGAAGTAAAACAACATATGAATGATGGAGTAACACTCTAATATTTATTTATACAAACCTCCCTCTCTCTCTCTCTCTATTTTAATTTATTTACCAGTTAAATAGTTCATAAAATCAAATCAACCCCCCTATATGAGGGTAGTGTAGTTATGAGGATAAGGTGAGACTCAATTCAAAGTTATTAACTCTTTTATACCAATATTATAAGGTTATTTAGGTCTTATACCATGAATTGAGTATAAAAGATTTTTCAAAGTAGATGTTGATAAAATAAATTTTTAGAAGTTGAAAATGAGTATATTGTGGTATTTTCACTATCTACTATATCCATTAAAGCAAACAACCTCTGAGAGAATTGATTATTAATTTATAAAAAAGATATTATGTGTATCTCAGACCATTCCATTAGCGAGTGTGCCCTATGACATGTCAAAAGACCCCGAAATCCAGGGGTCCGATCTTATAAAAAAAATATGTTAATATAAATAAATCTTATTGAATTTATAAAATATACTGTTGCAAATAAACACAAACAAATACTACACCAACACGCCTCTTTAGTTATGATCATAGAGCTCATGTACTGCTTGTCTTAATTTCATAAGTTTAGTTTAAATTTTTATTTATAAGATATAATATTAAATGAAAATTTGAGGTTTATTGAATTAGTCTTTGTTGGTCCCTTAGTGGTGAAGTCTAGAGGGGAGGGGGGCTTTGAATAGACTTTCAAACAAATTTTAAATTTAAAATAAAGTTTGATAGAACCTTCACAGTACGTTTGTTTTAGAAACAATCTACAATATTTTGGACAAAAGTTACAGCTGCAAACTACAAAAGTTACAACTGTAGAGTTTGTAAAAACAAAATAATAGAAAAACTTGTAGATAACTTTTCTAGGTGGTTTTTCACACTTTAAGAAGTGTATTGAAAATCTTCTATGTTGCAGCGAAAAATATGTGTGTGTTTATAAAAAATAATATAAATAACAGAGTTTACAACTGAGTGACTAACAAGTCTACAACTGTAGATTCCAAGTTCAAAGTTTTAGATTTTTATGCAATAATTTCAAAACAATAATACATGTAACAAATTAAGTTAGTAATCAGCAATGAATCTAATAACAATAAGTAAATAAGATGCACAAACAGTTTATAGTGGTTCAAAGACTATAAAGTTTTCCTACACCCACTGCTACACCACTTAGGTGTCAAATTCACTAAGATGATCACACAAATCTTATGCAAGTGATTCCCCCTAGAACTAGCTCTTACACATATTACTATTCTAGATCAGTGTTCTTTTAACCTAGATAGAACACTTAACCTATTCACTTAGAATACAACTGATTCACTCAGAATCTTTTAACCTCACAAGGATAAATCTACACTAAGTAGATTTCAAAATAAAAACAAGTGATGAAACAACAATAAAATAAAGTGATTCTTCTCTAAGAAATTCCTAGCAAGCTAACCTATGATTCATAAAGAATTTTTCTCTCTCTCTTAAAGCCCTCTGAAAATATGTTGCTAGTCGTAGGATTGCTCAAACTTGAATGCTTGAATGCTCAAGTTGTTGTTGTTGCTCCTTCAGAATTCATGTTCTATTTATAGATGAAGATGTATGACTTATCCATTGGAGAATTCAAAATTTTGATTTCTGGATAAGACCCATCTTACTCTCTATAAGTCTGCACATGTGTGTGGTGGTCCTTTTTCTCTCTCACATTCGTACTGGGTGTACTATTGTCATTTCTCTGATATCTGAATTAATCTTTATTAATATTCAGAGAATATCAGCAACAATATCCCTAAATACTTGCTAGTGAATGCAACTTAATCCTTCACTAAGTAGAGTGATTAAGGGTCTTCTAGTTCCTTCCTTGCTTAATCTCTGTGTTTGTTTCTCAACGGTTACATTCAACTGTAGGCTTCCTTCTTGAACTGCAACCTTGCTCCTGCAAACTAATCTTCAGTTGTAGGTTAACTTGCAGCTGTAAGTTCTAGTTCAGCTATAGGTTAGCAATTCTACAACTTTAGACTTCTCTTAGCAACTGTAACTTTAACTATTGTTCTTGAATTTTTGTCTGAAATGTTAGTTTCAAATCATGCAGTCCTATATTTTTCTATCATCAAAATCTTTCGAAAACAAGATCCTAACAATTTTCCCCTATTTTAATGATGACAAAACTATATGTTCAGGCAGTAGCAATAAGATATTGCAAACAAACCATGCAACAAAATAAGACAAGTAGGAAAAAACATACAAGCTCTATTTAAAGCATAAGTTGTAATAAATAAAAGGGCTAAGTTACAACTTATAATAAGTTCTTAGATGGACAATAAAACTATTACAGTTTTTAGTATGCTATCTATTCCTTTTTGCTTCTTCAGGTACTTAAAAAATCTTCATCATCCTCGGTGTTTAGGATTTGGTTTATCTTCAGAATCTGGCCTTTGAGTTGCTATGATGCCTTTCTGAATCATTTTCTGAGGTAGATCAAATTCCTCCGAATACTCGATCACGAGTTTCAGCTCCTCCCCCCTTTTTGGATTTGAACTTTCTTTTGGGTGGGGGCTTCTTCTTTACAGTGCTTGATCCTCCATCAGCAAGATGGGCATCCTTTCCAAAATATAGCATGTCTTGACTCTTGAGATGTCTAAACATATCAATTTTTTCTACAGTAGTCCTTAACCTCTTCAAAGATGAGTGCTTATCCACAATTGACTTAAACTCTTCCCAAAGATTCTTGGCACTGATATTGGCTTCCTTCTGAATCTCATTTTCTGGGGATTTTTGTCCTATAAGTTGAACATTCAAGGGTTCAGACAACACTCCTTCTTTGACAAAGCCACAATAATGGTTGGTTAACTCTTCTTCCTTTCAACAATTTGAAGTTGTTGTCTTTCTTTCACTTTACTTTCTCAAGGCCCCATTGTAGACTGACCTTGATACAGCTTAATAGTAGGTTGCTTCATCACTAGCTTTGAGATTGACAATTTGATAACTTTTTTCTTACCTATTCTTGCTACTCTCAGTCAACTCTTTCTCTTTCTTTTCCTTTTCTTCAGCAATTCTTGTTAATAAATTCTTCAACAAATTGGCTCTCCAGGGCCTTTTGCTCTTCCATAATGGATCATATTATTTTCTTCTCCTGTTACTCTCCTTCTTCAATAGCAAGACTCATCTTACTATCCCCTTTTTTGCCATCATCAGTAGATGACAAAATGGAATCTAGTTTCTGAGTCAGATTCCTCTCCATTGTACTTGATTTCTCAAGTAAGCTACTTACATCAATCCTCAGACCAGTGACAGTCCTCTTGAGATTTGCATTCTCTTCATGAATTTCTTTCATCTTCTTCTTCATAAATTCTCTGTCATTTGCCTTGGACATCACTTTTTTCTTCAAAATCAAATTCTGATCATTTAGTTAGTCAACAATCTTCTTGAATTTGTTATACAAAATTTCATTTTCTTCAGCCCCTCTCTCATGGCTTTTCTTCACTATATCTTCCATTCAATTTTTCACTCTTGAGCTGATAATAGTGTTAGAGATTTTTCCCACTTCTATTCTGATCTCCCTTGCAATGCTTTGTATGGTACCTTCCAAGCTGTTTAACTTCTTCACCACCTCTGCAGGTGTCATTACCTCATCACTGTCTTCTTCAGTATCCATTTTGGTGACAATAACCTCTTGGCTCTTTCCAATCTTCTGAGCTTTAGGGGTGGGCAATTCTGCAGGCAATCCTTTCTTTTCAGTGGTAGCCAAACTCTCACTCTCAGTGGGCATGGTCATCAATTCATTGATGTAATCTCCATATGCACTTCATCTAATACTGGTAGGCTTTGAATGGAGGAGTAGACAGTGCTTCTCTAAAGACTTCATCTAAGTGTACTCTACAGTTGCAGATTGGTTGTAGACTTCAATGGTTTGCACTTCTATCTCCTTTTTCTCTTTCCACTTCTTCACTGGCATCAACATTATGAATTTCTTAAAGGTTTTGAGATTCAACTTTACTATTCTGAGCAACTTGTGCTCCTCCAAGTGGTCTTCCATCATCATCATCATCATCATCATCATCATCATCATCATCATCATCATCATCATCACCACCTTTGTCATCCTTTCCTCCATGACAAGGTGACTTATTCTGATCATCATCCTCATCATCATCATCATCATCATCATCATCATCATCATCTTCTTCTTCTTCTTCTTCTTCCTCTTCTTCTTCTTCTTCTTCTTCTTCTTCTTCTTCTTCTTCTTCTTCTTCTAATTCTTCTTCTTCTTCTTCTTGAGTTGATTCTACAGCACTTGTTCCACTAGTTTCAATTAGTTCAGCACTTTCAACTAAGGTAGTAAGACCCATAGCTTCTTATAGTATTTGAGAGCTTTCTTTTCCAACTCTTGGCATCTCTTGGCATCATCATCATTATCATCATCACCACCACTACTTGAGCTTGCCATATCATAATTGGCTTTTGAAAATTTAGCTTCAAGATCAACCTAAATACTCACTACTGAGTGCAACTTAATGCTTCTCTAAGTAAAGTGATTAAGGGTCTTCTAGTTCTTTCCTTGCTTAATCTTTGTGTTTGTTTCTAAACAGTTACATTCAGCTATAGGCGTCATTCTTGAACTGCAACCTTGCTCCTGCAAACTAGTCTTCGGTTGTAGGTTAAGTGGCAGCTGTAAGCTCTTGACCAGTTGTAGGTTTGCGAGTATACAGATGAAGACTTCTCTTAGCAACTGTAACATTACCATTCTTCTTGAATTTTTGCCTGAAATGTTAATTTCAAATCATGCAGCCCTATATTTTGCTATCATCAAAATCTATCTAAAACAAGATCTTAACCATCTTCCTGCACTATGTTTGGGGTTTCATTTTAAAAAGTAGCACATGACCTCCATATTCTTCAGGTTGGACATGGTGCATCCTGTGTAATATACGTTCATCACTAATATTGTTATCATAAACACTAATACCTTAGTTTAAGAATTAATACTATTGCATCTAATTAAAATTTATACTATTGATTAGTGAATGTACAAAATGCATATAATAACTTCTCATTAGTATAATTATAAATTAAAAAGATGAAGTTTTTCGATTTCTACTTGCTAGGTGGTAATCAAGGGGTAGTGCACTTTCAACATGCATTGAATAGTGCAAGTTGATAATCTTGACCTTTTAAAAATATTAAAAGTTTAGGCTGCTTCCCCGTTCACTAATTATATACTAACTAATAGTAGTTTTTCCATATAAATATGCGTCAAAATTATTCTCTGTTACTAAAATAATTGAATCTAATCTACATTAATTTAACTCTTCCTCTGAGAAAGAGTAGCCCACAAAGCATAAGAGTGTATTGTGACCTACTACATGAACATATATGGTTTTGCTTTTAAAACTAATTATATTGATATATTGATTTGTTTCCAAAACTTTGAATGTGTAATGTTTCCACTTGCTGGTCACGATTTTAATAATGCATTTGGAAAATATGAAGTGCATGCGGTCAACAATTCAAATCTCTCTCTTATTCTAAGTTTTATTTAATGTCTCAATTATATCGGCCCATCTCAAAATTATTATTTACTTAGGGTTCATTTGGTTCAAAAGATAAAATTATCTATCTTGCCAAAACGTGCTTGATTTGACAAGATAGATAATTTTATCTTTTGAACCAAATGAACCCTTAGAGTTGTTAGTTGAAAAGTCGAGCTCGTATATTACTTGATTTACAAAAAAGTCAATTTGAATTCGACCTATTAGACTCTATATATGAATATCTTGTTGTTTCAACAAATTATTCTAAGGACTCACTTGGCTTGAACTCAGTTCGTTTGGGCTTTGTTGTAAATTCAGTCGAACTCTATTTGTAGTTTAATCATATTATCAAACAAGCTCGCGCTTCACTAAAAAAATAGCTTGAGTCAAATTTGAAATTTAAATGTTCAGCTCGACTCTACTCAAATAATAGCACTGAGCTTGGTGAGGTTATTTTCAAGCATGCATTTTTATAATTTGTGAGATAATATAAAAATATGATATTGTTAATAAGAATCAATTTCCAATCCAACTTGTGCACCATATAAAATTGACTATTTATATTTATTTAATAATACTAGAATATTTGTTCACATAATTAAATTAGAGTACTGGTTGTGTGTGTAAAATATTATAAGTATTAATCAGCAGAGTGGTAATGTAGTGATATTATTAAATGAATATATATAATAATATTATTAGATAAATTTAGTTTCACATGGTGAACTAATTTTACATAAGACGAGTTCGATATATGTGTTACAAATTTACTATCATTATTATTAGACATGTAACGAGAATAAACATCAAATTAAAATTTTAAATAAAATAACGGAACTCATCTGATTAATTAGGTGGACGGCTTTGTTTTCTATTTACTCTTCAATTGGTAGGCACCGCATCCCAACAATTGAGAACTTAATTGAGATTCTAATAGTTAATATGTTATAAGGGATTGTTATCATGTGCACTCAACTATATAATAAACAATTTTAGATTTTTTTAAAAATATTGTAAGCAATAATAATATATCATGATGTAATCAATAATAATCTAATTGTAAAAAAAAAAAAAACACAATTCGATATATTACTGTGTATTTTGATAGTACCACAAGAGGTAATAATTAAATACCTTAAGAAGTAATAAGTAATACTCTAATTGTAAAAAAAAAAATACACAATTTAGCATGTTACTTTTTTTCTTTGAAAAAAAATTTAAAGTTTAAGTCAAAATTGAGCTTTAAATCCAAGTCCATATTATGTGTCTGATTTAAAACTCTAAAAACAACTTCTAAAATAGTTTTTTTTTAAAGCTCCCTCTCTCTCAACTTTTGAAATTTTTTTATTTTAGAAGATGTTTTGTAGAGTTTCAAAACCAGCACCATACACATAAGAATTTGTGATATATTAAAAGTTGGTCTTGCAATCTATTTGTTCCGACTTAGTCTTCTATGCACCCTGTGCACTGTATAAATCAAGTGTAATTTAAAAAAAAAACCACCTCACATTATTATAAAAAATTTACTCTTGTTTATATTGAAAAGGCACTCACGTTAAATTGACTTTTCAGATAGTCAATGGTAAATTTTTAATAATAACAGGATGACTTTTAAAAATTACACTTGAGTTGCACGGTGGAGTTTGGTACACAATTTATACTTGTTTTATACAAGTCAGGTGGCCGCCATTAGTTTAGCAAGGTAATAGCAATGAAGATAAATGCATGGTAATTATAGTGATTAATGAGAATGAAAAATATGATTCATACTATTTTTTGTTCTAATTAAATAAGTTAATGATTACTATTACCTCTTTTCAATCTTATTATCATCATATCAATTTTTTTCTTATGACATAATTAACAAAAAAAATTATCTATTGTCTTCAAATTTAGAGCATAATGTTAGCGTTATAACCACTATGAATATAATTATCAATTCAATATATTTAATGGATGAATTGATCGAAAATAATTAATTGATCTCAATTTTATCTTAAACAATCATGTGGGACAAAAATATTAAGAGAAGAAAAAAAAAGTCGATTAAGCACTTGCCCGGATCCTATTACACACACTTTTTAGTACTCATGTATAAATCTCAAAATTAAAATCTGGTGCATTTGACAGAATAAACAAATTTTAAAAAAATTTCTATAAATTATATAATATGCATGGCTTGGTGAAGTTGAACTAACACACACCATTTTCGTACCAACCAACAAAAACTTTAGAAATTTGTCCACGTGTCAGCCTCTATATATACACCAAATTCATAAGTATCATGCATACTTCAAACCTTGTAAATCTGCATCAAGAAAACAATATTTCCTCCCAGTCCCTAAAATCTGATCCAACGATGGCAATTCGCCCCTTATACTTGTTGGTTTTACTCTTTGTTTTATCTTCAACAATGACTGAGGCTCGTCGCCTACTTGAGTCGCCAAAACCCGAGTTTCCTACGCTCCCCAAACCCGAAATCCCAGAAATGCCGAAACCTGAGCTCCCAAAATTGCCAAAAATAGAAATCCCGGAATTACCAAAACCCAACCTGCCACATGTATCAAAACCTGAGATTAATCCAGAGGTTCCAAAACCCGAGATACACGAACTGCCAAAGCCCGTGATCCCAGAGTTGCCAAAACCCGAAGTCCATGAATTGCCGAAGCCCGTGATCCCAGAATTACCGAAACCCGAGGTCCCAGAATTGCCAAAATCTGGGGTTCCCGAATTGCCAACAACCTTAAAAGCTGAGGTGCCACCACAACCAAAGCCCGAGATTCCTGAATTGCCTAAACCAGAAATTCCAAAATTGCCAGAGATGCCAAAGCCCGAGCTACCAAAATCACCAGAGACGCCGAAGCCCGACCTACCAAAATCACCAGAAATCCCCAAGTTGCCAGAGCTACCAAAACCAGAAATCCCCAAGTTGCCAGAAATACCAAAGCCCGAAGTCCCAGAATTGCCAAAGCCCGAACTTCCGAAGTTTCCAGAATTGCCTAAGCCCACAAAGCCATAATCTGTATGCTAGCTAGCTACGCAGCATGTCATGGAGGGCATGATGATCATTTTGGCATGATTCATTATAATTATTAATGTTGAATTTGTACTTCTCAGTGCATGTGATTGGCTAGGATCGTTACAATTATTTCAGGCCGCTTATGTTAATTTCCACTGTATTTGTACCTGTGTGTTATACAGATAATTTTATTTATGGTTAATTATTTATGTTTTTTTTTTTTGCGTTCAACTCTGCTTTACTGTTTGCAATTTTGAACCCAAACATCCTTTTGGAGAGTACGTATTACTACTGACTTGCAGTTACCTCATTTACCTCAACAAGAATTACATCCATATGTCAAGAGAACCACATTTCCACTTTGCACAACTAATTATTCGGGAAACTTTTTTTTTTATTTCCGTCTGGTAATTTTACTACACTACAAGGTGGTCGGCAAAACTGTGGTCGCTAATACTTAGCGACCGAATTTCAAATCGGTTGCTAAATTAGCGAACGTCTAAACGGTCGGTATTTAGTCGCTAAAAGAACCTGGTGTTGACCCGTTTTGGGTTATTACCGACCGTTTAATCGGTCGGTAATATTTATAATTACCGACCGATTTAACGGTTGCAAAAATATAATATATATTATTTTTTTAATTTTTTTTTCTATTTGGCGACCGCTAAATCGGTCGGTAATTATAAATATTACCGACCGATGTTTCGGTCGCAAATTAATAATTATATTTTTTTATTTTTTTATTTTTTATTTAGCGACCGTTCAATCGGTCGGTAATTTATATAATTACCGACCGATGTGGTGGTCGGTAAATTTTGTTGTGAAAAAAAAATATGGGGCCAAGGTGGTTCGAACCCAGGCTTCCAGCGTGGCTCAGTAGGGCTCGAACAACTTGGCCAAGCCCCCAACGTATTAGCACATGCACCGCATCCTTTATTTGAGCCATAGATGGCTCAGATTTAATACCGCAAATTCACGCCTGTGAGGGTCGAACACGCGACCTCTGGGCATCTCATAGGTGGAGTGACCACTCGGGCACTTGTCGTTAT
>JAPKLY010000996.1:24684-36859 GCA_026898435.1 Prunella vulgaris
ATGTATATATATTTCATTATATATTATAATGTTAAAAATTTATTATTCAATATAACGAAAATTTATTAATTTGTTCACTTTTTTGCAATTAATTGTATTTAACTTCAAATTGAGTCACGTTTTTTTTAAATGCTTCTAATTAAATAAGTATTATTTCTACTTTATTTATGTATATATATATTTCATTAAATATTAAAATGTTACAAATTTATTATTTAATATTACGAGAATTTATTAATTTGTATATTTTTTGCAATTAATTGTATTTAACTCCAAATTTTGGAGTCACGTTTTTTTTTAAATGCTTCTAATTAATTGCTTGTTGGTTCTAATTTGTTTACGTATATATATATTTCAATAAATATTATAATGTTGTAAATTTATTATTTAACATTACGAAAATTTATTAATTTGTTCAATTTAACAAATACAATTCGTTCAAAAATTTCACTTTCTTTGGATTTTTTTTTAATTACCTCAGCAAAATAATTTCTTTTTTGTTTCTAATTTGTTTATTTTAATATTTTTCAATAAATATTTATAACCATTTGAAACTAATTATTTTACACCACTAAAATTTAAACATTCAACATAAAATTACTCAACATCCGATATAAAAACATCCAACATAAATAAAATTCATTGTTCAACAAAAAAAAAAAAACTACTCTGACGAATTAAAGTTGTCGTCGTCACCAAGATTGACAACCTCCTCATCCTCATCCTCATCATCCTCAGGTTCTTCTTATGGAATATCAAGAAATTTTGTGACTTTTCAACCCATCGTTCTCGAGGCATTCTCAACCCAATCCTTCATCATTTTTGTCAGTTCCTCCGTTTGCTTCATCCTATCTTTCATCCGCTTATCCTTTGCCTGATATTTCTCCAATGTCTTTCTCACATCGGAGAGTTGACTTTCTACATCGGAGGAGGGGTAAGAGTTGAGGGAATAGGAAGAGCTCCCCTTCTGGGATAGGCGGACAACCTTACTGTGACTGCCCAATCCTATATGCTTCCCATTCTTCGGTTTGACCACATTCAGAAAAATTTAGTCCTCGTCAACAGGGGCGGGGGAAGGATTCTCCAGGGTGGGTGGCGACGCCGTCTGAGCCTCTTCAAGGGCCTGCCTCATCTGATTCTGAAATTAAACAATAATCATAATTATAATTTAATATTAATTAGTATAATTCATAAAATGATTAATTAGAACATAAATTATAATAAAATACATACGTGAGCATGCTCGTAAATCGTCCGGGAGCCTGCTCGATGTATGGCTATGCCTTGCCCGGTGGGGTCGCTCATCCTATTTCTGGACTAGTCAATACTTCGAATCTAGCCAATACTGGACTAGTCCCTCCCAGATATTACGACCCTCTTCGTCCGACCACTGGAGAGACTAGGACGAGAACAGAACTCACTTAACTCTTCTCTGGATTTTGCAGTGTTTTTGGTCTTGCCTTCTGTATTAAGGATCGTGTGGAACAAGTTATCAAACACATTCTTCTCTATATGCATCACATCCAAGTTGTGTCTAATCAATAATTTACTCCAATAAGGCAAGTCCCAAAAGATGATTCTTTTCTTCCAACCTCCAAGGATCCGTTTATTGTGTTTCATTGCACCCTCCTCAGTCGTTTTCCACAAGCCAGTTATTGTAACCTCTCTCAACAACGAATCACCTGAAATAAAGTGTGTATGGTTAAACTAAATTGATAAAACTCTTTTCATAAGTAAGTAGTGATTAAAATATAAACAATATGTATATACATGTTCGAACTCGTGGCCTTGGACGCTTTACATCATTCCCCTTTAGAAAGTGCACTTTGTCCTTTCGGAATTTATGATCATTACATAGAAACTTCCGATGGTTATCGAACCATGATACCTTTTTACTCAGTGGA
Source organism: Prunella vulgaris (assembly GCA_026898435.1). NCBI lineage: Eukaryota > Viridiplantae > Streptophyta > Magnoliopsida > Lamiales > Lamiaceae > Prunella > Prunella vulgaris. The sequence goes on from JAPKLY010000996.1 coordinate 26,589, forward strand.
AGATAAAATGCATCAGATTCATCCATGCAGTACGGGCAAGCTTGTTTTCCAGCTGTCGACCACCCAGATAACATAGAATATGCTGGAAAGTCGCTGATGGTCCATAAAACAGCAACCCGTAATGTGAACTTCTCCTTCCTGTACACGTCATATGTCTCTACTCCCGTATGCCACAAATATAACAACTCTTTAATCAGTAGCTGAAGATAGACATCTAGGTTATGCTTAAGATACTGAGGACCAGGCACCAAGACAGTGAGAAATATATGTTGAGGCTTCATGCACAACCAAGGAGGTAGATTGTACGGAGTCAGTAACACAGGCCACAACGAATACTTCTTCCGGTGCATACCGAATGGAGCAAATCCATTTGTGCACAGGCCAAGCCTCACATTTCTCTTCTCACTCGCAAAATCTGGAAACTCTCTATCAAGATGTCTCCACGCATTAGAGTCTGCGGGATGACGCATCTCTCTGGAATTCTCATCGGAACACTCCTCAGCATGTCATCTCATGCCTTTTGCAGTGGCACTCGACTGATACAACATCTCTAGACGAGGAGTGATGGGAAGATAATACATAGACTTGAAAGATGTCTTCTTCCTACGATCTGAGGGTTTGAACCTAGGGTAGTTGCACATCCTGCACTGATCGATGCTCTCGTCGTCGCCCCAAAATAGCATGCAACCGTTGGTACAACAATCAATCTTCTCAAATGGTAAACCCATATCCTTCAAGAGCCTCTTACTTTGATAGAAATTTTCTGGCGCTGTGTTCTCTTTAGGTAGGGCCCGTGTGAACAACTTTTCAAATTGATTGTAGACTTTCTGACTCACTTTGCCTTTAGTTTTGATGGACAACATCTGAGCATTGAATGATAATTGTGTCTCAGTATCACAACCAGGAAACAGCTTCTGATTGACAGATTTAAGCATCTCAAAAAATCTCTGCGAATGAGGATTTGGTTCCTCTTCCATGTGGTGACCACTCAAACCAGACTTATCAATCGTCGTATGATAGCTTTGGAATTCATCCACCGGTGTCTCAGAGCATGGAGTAGGTGAATCACGGCTCGAACCACCAATCTCAAATCTCTCACCTCCACTACTACGAAACTGATCATAGAAGGCAACCACTGTTTCAAGATTATAATTCCACCGGGTTTCGCCATGTACGGTCTAATTGTAATAGTATGGAGTAAAACCAGACATCACGAGATGAGTTAGAACCTCATCAATGCTCAAAAATCTCTTGTTACCGCACTTTATTTTAACAAGGACATCTAATATGGTCATACCTATCCATGCAGTGTGGATTAAGAGAGGCAAACTTAGTAAACTCATGAATGTTCTTGTAAAATTCAGGGTTGATTGATCCTTGTATCAGACGAGGCATTTCATACATCCAGCGACGATCAGGGAGGTCCATCTGATTTAAATTAATAATATACAACATTAGAATTATAAAAAAATTCGCCAGAGTTTCGACTGTAAACAAGCATATCCAATTTTTTAAAACAAAAAATCCAAAATATATAATCATACATCAATTACACTACAAAATTCTAACAAATTAAATTAGGATTAATCTCCAAACAAAATAGATATATCCATAAATAATTAATGTACTTAAACGGTAAAAATGTAAAAAAGTACGGTCAAATTGAAGCAACGAGCACAATGTGACAATGGACCCGAACGATTGCAACTAACACGTTGAAACAATATTTCTTATTTCAGAGATTTTTTGAAGGTTGGGGGGGTAAATTTTTGTGAATGAAAAGGAAAGAAAAGGGCAGTAGCTGTTCTATATTCGAAATTTAGCGACCGCATTTTTATTTTACCGACCGATATTTCGGTCGCTAAATATGAACATCGAATCGGGCAATAATTGCCCACCTACCCGCTTTCAGGTTTTAATTTTAGCGACCGAAAAAATGGTCGGTAATATAAAAATAAATTACCGACCGCCTAATCGGTCGGTAATATTGTCAGTCAACAATTTACTGACCGATTGAGCGGTCGGTAATTTATTTTTATATTACCGACCGTTTTTTCGGTCGGTATTCAGTCGGGAAATTTAGGGTTTGACCATTAGTCAACATCGGTCGCTAATTTCATAATTAGCGACTGACTAAAATCGGTCGCTAATTACATAATTAGTGACCGACTAACATCGGTCGGTAAAACCCGTTTTTTTGGTAGTGCTAGTATTTGATTTTGGTTCAATCTATTTTTAAATTTTTTTTTCTATAACTTACCCTAGATCTCTAAGACTTTTTGGTCTTATTGATCTCTAGATTTTTCCATATATCAAAATTAAATAATTAGATAAAGTCAAAAAGTGTAAAGTACATGTTATTAGCTAGGACTAAAATCAGAAAAATATAATTTTAGAGGACGAAAAAATGTCTTACCCTATAAACTGATATAAGGAGATTCAGCCGAACTCATTTACAATGTCTTCTTTATTTTTTTAACATAATTTATTCAACATAATAATTAATTAAGTATATCAAGATAATTCAGAATATATAGTGTAAGGACATATAATCAAGATTCAATCCTAGCTCTAACAAGGATCACAATTGCAAATTAAAGGACCAAAATCGGATATGAACTCACTCAATGAACAATCTGCAGAAATTAAACACCAATGCACAAGAATCTACGTGGTTCGATCGAAAAGATCTACATCCACGGATGAGGCACCCCACTTTCACTAATCAATTTGGAGAATTGATACAAATACATCGAGAATTGAAAGAAATTGGAATCTACACACATATGTTAGTACCTTGGTTTAGATTTTGATGTATGCAAAACAATGGGTTTAAATTTGTTGAATTAATCTAACACTTGTTCTAAGAAAATTGGTGTTTGAAACATATAGTTGTAAGAGAAGTCTACAGCTGTGTATTTGATCAATTTACAGCTGAGACATGACCCTACAGTTTTAAGGTTTCTCTACAGCCGATTTTGGAAATTGACAGGACACTACAGCTGCAAGGTTTGAAAGACTCTACAGCTGCAAAGAACTGTTTGTAGATGGTACAAGTCAGAGATTAATTGAAGACTAATGAAGACCCTTAAGCACTATTAGTGTAGCTCTCAAGCACTCACTAAACTGTACTTAAGTGGAGTTTATTCTTAAAAGAATCTGGTGGATAATGAAGATTAGTTACAAGAGGCCAGAATTCTGAAGAAAGGACATAGTACAATCAGTACTATTCAGTGTGAAGGAGGAGGACCATTTCACACATGTCAAATAGAGAGAGAGGAGCCTTATCCGGATTTCGAATTTGAATTTCCAACGGATAAGTCACACCACTCAATCAATAAATAGAAGAAGTCCTCAGAGGAAGTAACAACAACAACCCTGCGCATTCAAGCATTCAACCTAAGCAAATCTACAGCCAGCATATTCTGAGAGAGCTTTTCTCTGTTTTTATTCTTTGTGATTCATAGAATAGTTGATTAGGATTTTTCTTAGTAAGAATCACACATTTTGTTGTTGTTCCCTCACCCATTTTATATTTCTACTTTGTGTAGATATCTCTTTGTGAGGTTTTGAAAAACTCTTTGTGAGTTTGTATTCTTAGTGAATAGGATAGTATTTCTTTTTAGAATAGTAATCTGAGTGAACCTAGTTCTAAGGGGGAACTATTTGTACTGATCTTAGTGATCATCTCTTAGTGAATTTGGCACCTAAGTGGTGTAACAGTGGATGTAGGTTGTCTTCTTATAGACGCTGAACCACTATAAACTTGGTCTTTTACTTTCTGCTATTTAATTTATTGTACTGCATATTTATTTTCCTTGTTACATTCATCATTAATTTAAATTCTGAAGTGCATAAAACCCTTGTGATTTTCACAGAAACTGACTCTACAGCTGTAGACTTTCATAAGTCACTCAACTGTTAAGTCTTGTTTACATTGTTTTTCATTAATAACTCACTTTATTCCGCTGCACATTGAAGTATTCTCAATACAATTCTAATTGTGAGAATTACTCTGATATTTTGTCTACAAGTGATTGTTTATTTTGCAAAGTTTTGAACTCTGCAGCTGCAGACTCCGTAGTCTACAGCTGTAACCTTTGTGGTCCTGCTCTTAAAAACTCTTGTAGACTTATTCTTTTAAACTTGAAAAAGGGTTACTGTAAGGTTCTAGAATCCATCCTTTTTTAAAAGTTTGAAAATTTGATTTTGGACTCAAGGTCTATTCACCCCCCCCCCCACCCCCCTCTAGACCTTGACCACTTTAAGGGACCAACAACATGAACTCTAACTTTTCGATAAAATAAAATCTAATACTCTCTCAATTAATCATCGTGAGGAACACCATTCAAAGGGAAACTTATATAATTGTAAGGGCTGCGCTTAAAGCCCACTAGGTCTTGAGACTCGATTCACACAACTGCTCTTCAATTTTGACAAGATTCGCCCTCAAAATGTCGCGCCCAATTCTGTTTTGCAAATTCATAACTGCCGGTTTATTTCGACCGGTTCAACTCCGGTTCACTATCAAAACGGACGGTTCTCTTATGAATTTGACCGGTTCTGAGATCACCAATTTCCAGTGACTTTTTCCATATTGAGTAGTATCATTTAGGCATTCGAATAGTATCAGACCTTTATTTATCTTTCATTCACACTTGATTTGTCCTTCCAACATATAGTACCTAATTTAATGTGCATTATTTAATTTTCTTACCACAGTAAATATCTGATTATCTATCCCCTTACAAATAGTACCGGAATTTGCATACATAAACAGACCCTTCTTATTTAATTTGTGGATATGGGAGAAATTCAAAATTAATTAGACATTAGTGCACCATCTTTGCAAAATTAGGATACTATCTTAATTACAGCTTTGCAAATTTAGGATACAATATATGCAATCTTGCAAAACTAGAACCGTATCTTTTAGGTTTGGTAAATTTAAGCCAAATTTTTTAACATGCAGCCTAAATAATCAGGCTTTATTTGTCACGTGGCAATTGATAAAAGTTAACCTCAATATGTCCAACTTTTGGAGTGTAATTGTTTCATAGATTAGGGTGGATTAAGTTTCTAATCCTAAATAAAATTGTGTTTGGTTTCTAGGATTTGAGCCCAAGATTAAATTCTGGCCTGATATTTGAATTCAACCTAATTCTACAAAACAATGATAACTTGATCCCAACTATTACATCGGATTAATTTTAAGAAAACAATCATAAATACCAAACACATACTATTTTAAAATTAGGATTGCAATCAATATAATCTATTGAAATTCTATCATATTCAATCTATCCTATATAGGAAACCAAACACCTCCTTAATAGATAATATTCTTATTTTACAAGTTTGTAAAGATAATCTCCTAATTTTACAAGTTCATAAGGTAGCTGGTATCTTATTTTTGCAAGCATTTATAAGATAGTGTCCTAAAAAATAATTTTTCCAATCAAAAAAAGGTGTCAAGTTAGGAAACTAGTTGGGATTTAGAGAGTAATTGGCTAAATTTATTTTAAATATCTTATAAGCCCTAACATCTTACAAGTTGTTTTAAGAACTTATAAGGTGTTATTTTTAAATAATTTATAAGTTCTTGAAGTGTTTGACTAATACTATTTATAAGATTTTTAATAATTTATCATACTTTTTTAATATTTTAGTATAAAATAAATATTTTTTTTATTTATAGTGATGTAGGAGTTGGAGAATGATGGTATAAATATAATTCGGGGTGACATGTGTGGATGAGGGTGAAAGTGTTGAGAAAAATAAGTTTGGATATTTCAAATTATTCTTTTGCATTTAATTAGATGTAAGGAACTTATTTTGAAATCTTATAAGTTGTTAGACATTTTATTTTACCAAACACTCTAAGACTCCATTTGGATGGGTGGATTTGAAATCCGTGGATTTCATACAAAAATAATCACTTTCTCCATGAATTTACAAATACTTAGATTTGAATTATGTTTAAAATGGGGGAATTCTAAATCCTCTTCAAAATCATGTCATTTGAAATTCCTTCTCTCTACCATTTTCCATCTCTATCTCTCTTTATTTTTTCTCTTCTCTCACATCTCTTTATAATTCTTAACTTGAAATATATGCTTTCTTACATATATTTTTGTTATGTGTAAAAATAAGTTGAGTATTGAATATTGAAATTTAGTCAGGAATCCTGATCCTGAGGTTTTGGGTCAGGAGGTAAATTCCTGAGGTGATAACTTGAGCCTGATAGAAACTGGTCCTGAGCCTGGATGAAGGTTTCATCCTGAGTCTGAGAGTGCTGATCCTGACTCTCATCCTGAGTGTTCAGATTAGTGAAGGCACTTGTACTAAAGACTCAGTAACCTGAAGGCGCTTTCCAGTGAGGTCATCCTGAGCTGAAAATGACCAATTCCCCGAGTCACTCAAACTGAAGCTTATGAGCTGAGTGATAAAGTTGGTTATTTTGGACAGCTGGCGGAGCATTCCTATTGGACGCCGGAACAGTTATTCTTGGGTGGTTATAATCATACAATCTCGTTGATTGGTTAATAGCTTAGAGGCGGTTAAAGGATACATCTATATGTACGTATTCATACAAGTGAATTGAGAGAGAGTTGACATTCCAAATCTTTGAGAGATAAAGCTTTCTACTCTGTAAACATTATTCTTCATATTAGAGAAAGTGAGCAACCCCATCCGTGGTCGTAGATCAATTTGATCGAACCACGTAAATTATTTGTTCTTTGATTTCCATTATTTCTGTTGAGTGTCTTCTTGGAAAGTTCATCACAATTGTTCTGATTACTTGAAGTCTTAATCAGATCGATTATTCCGGTTCAATTTCACAACAATTTTTTTTTAAATTCATCCATCCAAATGGAGTCTAAGATAATTTATAAGCTCTAAAATAACTTACAAGCCATTTTAAAGAGCTTATAAGGTCAGTGAAACGCCTCCTAAATCTCCGGTCCTAATCGTCATATAAGTTGTTATATATTATATTTTATATATCGAACACTCCATGGCGTAGACTCGGTAGAACGCGGACAATCACGCATGATGCGCATGAAAGATTGATAATGGTTAGTGGCAATTCGACGCCGTAAGCTAGCTTTTTGACCCATGACTTGATCAAAGGTGATTATTCTTCTTGAGTGTGTTCAAGTTGCGATCTCCGTTTCCACTTGAATGTTGCTGCGGTTCATGATCTAACAAGCTGGTCTTAGTTCAACTAAAACTTCTTCTGGTTATTTTGCTCTTCCCTTGAACATTGATTTGGACAAATGAGGAGATTGAAAAACTTATTATAAGCTTGGATACAACTTAATATTGTGGCAGTTCCTGCTGAGGTATACTGGCTTCTTTTTTTTTTAAAGGTAATTAAAATAATTTCATACGTGTACGCGAACGTGACAACATTTCTCGCGCTCCGGCGAGACACGTCATCAATTGCTGGTCGGAAATAAAAAGTGTATCAAATTGAAACTCTTTAAAAGGTTGTGATTTTTTTATAATAATCGTGAACTCATGATTAAATTGAAAGTTGAGTAAAAGGTGGTGTATTTATATAGAATTAACCAAAAAAGTATTTCACACGTGTACGCCAGCATGACAACATTTCACGCGCTCCGGCGAAACACGTCATCAGTTGCTGGCCGGGAAAAAAAAACGTGTATCGAATTGAAACTTTTTAAAAGATTGGGATTTTTTACAATAATCGTGAAACTTAGGATGAAATTGAAAGTTGAATAAAAGGTGGTTCATTTATATAGAATTAAACCTATTTTTTATAAAATCAGATTCAAAAGAAGTAAGAAAAAAAAAACCATCTTGAGTTTGAATGACAACGAGGGAGAAGTAGATCAGGAAAAAAAGGAGGAGGTTGTACATTATGAACGGGGTTCAAAGGAGGTAAAAATGATATTTTTGTATGGATGTGTACTGATCCTACAATGTGTGTACTCAACCTGTCATTGTACCACACATATAAGTGGGTGTATATAGTCTGGGGTCTTGCCGAAATGTGTAGCTTTATGGGCCGTCAACTTGGGCTGCAACATTGGACTTGAGAATGGCCTGCTATGAACTGAAAGTAATGGCAGAATTGTGCCCATTCTATTTCTTTTGCATTTTTTACTTGTTTCACTTTCAATATGTTCTTTCTCAAATTTCTATCGTTGTATGTCACCAAGAATATTGATTAATAGAATCGGAGTGGCTTGCTAATAATAATAATCTTTCACAATAAATTTGAGACCTGGCCACCAGACTCTCACTTGAGTGATTGACCTGGGTTCGATTTCCTTGGGAGCGAATTAGGAGGGAGATATGAGGTTGGACTTGAAGATTTCTTGGAATGTAAGGAGACTTGGTGTACTAACTACTAACAACTAACATTTGCCGATAAAAAAAAAATAAAAATTGGCCAAGTGATATTCACACCAAAGAAAGTTTATATCATTTTAAATAAACATATTATCTCAAACAAGACATAGAGCACATAAACATGATTAATATGCTCACAAAAAGAAAATTAGACCAATAAATATGAAAGTCTCAGAACATTAAAGCTCATTTAGTGATTTTTTGGTACAAGAATTTAAAAAATATTATGATTGCATGTATTTTTTTACATAATAACATGATAGTTGAATATGAAGGGATACTTTGTTGATTGTTGGATGATCTCAACATCAACAACAATAATCTATCTACCAAAGATTCGTCAAACATTCAATTACAACCTCCAAGCAAGATTTGAGCTTCAAGATCATAAGTAAACATAAACAACTTTACTTGAGTTGAGCATGCATGTATATTGATTTGGTGCAAAAAAAAAAAAAATGCTTCTGTGCTATAAAAAATTATACTTTTGTGTAAAAATTGTGAATCAATTTGTAAATATAATCATTTTTTTTAATCAATATGTAAGTAATCCAAATTATTTTAACTTATGAAGTATTTAGTTGTTATTTCAATTTATATACTCAATTGTTGTATTTTTATGCCGTGCTCCTTTTTTATTTCTAATAAATTTTAATAATATTTTGTCAAAAAATATTAGTATTATCTTATTTTTAGAACTTAAATATTAAATAGTTAATATTTGATTGTAGAAGTAAAATGATAAGTAAAAAATAGTTAGTGAATTAATTTAAAAACTAAAATGTTTAATTTAATAGCACGACTTATTAATTATATATTGTTGGGGAAGGACGCATGGAAGAAAAATGAATACGAAACATTTGAGATAATAGAGTATGAAACTTTTGAGAATCATCACACGTGTTAAAAATTTCAATTATATTGTAATTGCTCTTATGGTGATTTGTGTTGATTTTACTTTTGAGAAGAGATTATAATATAGAAATTGTGAGGAAAATAAAGTTAAAATCAAAATTAAAGAGAAAAATTGTTTTTAATCAAAAAAACAAGTGAAAGTAAGGGAGATATGGTTCTTTGCTTTTAATCAGAAGCCTTCTTTTGTATGATTTAAAGCAAAGGCAAATATTTAAAAAGAGTAAGTCTCACCAATTACACGATGCAACTCTAATTCATTTTTAAAAAATTAAACAGTTTATAACTGAAAAGTTAAATAATTTATTACTGAAAAGTGTATCTTTCATAGTTTAACTTTTCAGTTATAAACTGTTTAATTTTTTAAAAATAAACTTGAGTTGCACCGTGTAACTGGTGCATTACAAGACTAATCCATTTAAAAATATGCATTTATCAAAAGCCTTTTTTAAAAATAATTGAAAGCAAAATCACATGTTCAAAAAGATTCATTTCAAGTTTTAAAAGGCAAAAAGTAAAACTATAATCATTTAAAATACTTGCGAATACCCCACACCCACTCCTCAATGTCGTCGCCAAGGAAAGTTGTGCATGCAAATAGTATCCATCTGTCGTCTAATATATATAGTAATTACATTCACAATTTTTTTTTAAGTTTCAAAATAAAATTTAGATTTCATAAATTAAATAAAAGACTTTTATAAAATCACTTTAATTTAAATTACTTTCTATTTATTAACCTAAAAAATTGAACAAAAAAAAAACAATCCTAATTTTATTTATTAACCCTTTGTTTCAAATTACTTTTGCATATATTTCTTTTTCTTTGTTCCACAACACTTTGCACATCTTATAAATAAAAATAATTATTATAACTTTATTCTCATAATGTTTACATTATTATACAAAATGTTATTATTTTTGTTATGAGTGCAAAGAAAGTGAAATTGAGATCAGATGAGCAAGTACTGCTGATT
>JAPKLY010000996.1:36869-49215 GCA_026898435.1 Prunella vulgaris
GCGATCAGTTTAACAGAATCAAAAACTGAAGATCGTTGGGCTCTGACAGTTATTCATTTTCGGTTGCAACTGTAGCAGTTTTCTTGTTAGGTGGTTACGATCACTAGCATTAATTAGGGATTCCATACTCCTATATATATACGCACATATGTATATAGAGATATATAGAACGATAATACACATAGAGAGAGAAACCCAGAAACACTTGTAATCTGTATTATCTTCTTCATCGATTAGTGAGAGAGGTGCCCTCATCCGTGGACGTAAATCATTTCTGATCGAACCACGTAAATCTTGGTATTCTTCAATTTCTTCATTCCAATTGATTTCAAACAATCATTGTTAACTCAACAATTTTTATAATTAATTTAATAAAATTTATTATTTTAATAATATAATTTTACATATTATCTTTGATATTTTGATTTTTATATATTTTTCTTATAAAGTGTATAAAATGATGTGTATATTTTTTTTAGGAACGGTTAGAGTAAAATTAAATAAGGAATAGGAGAGCGTAGTTGATAATCTATACTATTCTAAAAAGGGGCTACTACATGAGAAACATTTTTAGACAGTTATACCCCTCTATCCTTTCAGTTGGTGCCTTTTTACCCCTGGACAGTTTTACCCCTTCACCCTTTCAGTTCGTGTAATTTTACCCCCCGCGAAACCTCAATCCCACCTCTCCATACCCTATTGTTCCGAACCTTCTTTCCACAATCAAACCTTCTCCCTGACGGCGGACTCCCAGCCAACCCCAAGGCGGTCTACACCTCTTCATGGGTCGTCGGTCACCGTTAAAGACGAAGCGATGGATCCTCAGCTTGGGGTGGCCAAATCTCCCTCTCTTGACGGATCGCGTGCTACGGCGGTTTCACGGCCGATCACTATGCATCTTCAAAGGTAAATTTAATCTCTCTTTGTTTAAGCACTCCAATTTTAGCATATGGAGATCTCATTTGTTGATTCTGTTCGTTGAGGAAACCCTAATTCTGAAGTTTGGGTACCTCGTGAGATGTATTGTGATGGAATGACAAATTTTCTCACATTCATTGTCGTAATATATGGATTCACATATGTAATGGGTTATAAATGTATTCTATTATCAATAGTGTTAGATTTCTTTTCTTTTCTTTTTTTAATTCTCAAACTGAGGTGCATGTTTAGGACTGCATATGATGTAACCCTTAATGATGATAACTGGTCTCTGGATTTATTCGACATTGTTGCTGGAAACCCTTCAATCTCGTGGGAAAGGCTTAACTTGTAAGTCGTTATTTTAAATAAAATAATAGTTTCAAAGTTGTGTTACTGATCTTCCTCTATTTATTGTCAGCATTATCATTATCCTGTTGATATGAATAATTTCAGTGGCGGTGCTCTTTCACTATCATTTGAGTTGGAGGCAAAAACGAAAATTATTTTCTACAGTCCACCAGCAGTCATTACGTCCCGTATTCTGAAAAAACCTACCTTACAGGTTTGCCATTCTTCTCAAAGTTGCACACGTGCTTTCCCAGAATTATATTTTCATTTGGAGTTGTATACCAGACATTATAAGAGAAAACAAATGCATTTGCTTGTGTTTTGAGTTATAAGGAATTCGCCTATGGGTATAAAGGAAGAAAGTTTGATGTATGTTCTTTTCTCTATGGGCAGGCTAAATATCTTGAAACGGGTGAATATGTTGCTATAAATAAGGTTCTCCAAGATAATAGATATAAGAATAGGGAGCTCCAGATGATGCATTTGCTTAATCATCCTAATATTGTTCAGCTGAACATTTTTTCTATTCCACTACTGATAAGAACGAGGTGTACCTTAATCTTGTTCTGGAATATGTCTCTGAAAGTTTAGCGGGCTTCAAGGCAATATAGCATAGCAAACCAGTGCATGCCTATCTTGTACGTGCTGCTTTATACATACCAGGTACATAATTCTCATTCTAATATAGCATAGTTGTTTCATCAACGGAGGAAATTCTCACATCTTGGGCTTCTTTTTCTTAATTGAACTGTTGGCTGTGGTGTTTCTTTCTGAATCAAAGATTTTTCGTGCATTAAATTATATGCATAGAGTCATTGGTGTATGCCTTCGGGACATAAAACCTCAGAATATGCTGGTATGGTGGTTCTTTCATTTTCCTAAAATTAAAAATTGACTTATTTTATGCTTGTGTTATTCAATGGACACTATACTTTTGCCCTATGTCATCATGGTTGTACAAGGATTTGCATGTGTGGAATCTCCCTGATTTCTCCACCTTTTTAGCTTCTACCTCCCTCCCTTTTCCTTCTTTTACACATCCTTTTTGTTTTCTCATATGTTTTATTTTGAATTTTGGATCATTAAATGTTATACTTTCTGCAAGTAAATCTTCACAGACATCAGCTTAAGCTTTGTCAGGCGGCATACTCGACTCCAATGCTGCCTCTCGAATTTCTAGCAAATAGGCTTCCTCAGAAAAATTTTGATTGGGTAAGCTTTGAAGTTTAATAGCACATTCTGCTGCTCGTATTTCGTGACTAACATCTTCTCTTTTCTTGTGTTTCTTTTGTGGCGGCATCGGAAATAATTTAGGCAAAGGTATGGCCCACTTTATAATTATACTGTAATGCCTTATCAACGATGTCTTTCTATCATTGTAATGGATAGTTTGCCATCGCTGATGACGGATCGACGGTCGCTATCAAAGTTATATCACTGACAGAAGGGGTGTGATTTTGATATATTGTCATTTTATGGATATTTCTTTGATTACTTGTACAATATTCAAAATATAAATTGAAACGCATTTTCAGGAGGAGGGTTACGAATAAATTGAGATGTTGCAGCAGTCCAGTCATCCTAATGTTGTTCGTTATCTAGGGAGCTACCAAGGCGAAGAGTTTCCATTCGCTGCCCTATGATAGTCTAATCAAGATCCCTCTCGAAGATGTTTAGACGAATATAGGAAAATTGATTCATGTTGAAAGACGAGTAGGAGATGTAATATATTGTTAGGTATTTTTCTTTAGAAATGTTTGTTTGTTTACTTTTATGGTATTTTGTTTTTATTTTGATTTTAATGTCTAAATTGATAGGAATAGGAGTCTCTTTGGGAACCTCCCAAGAAGATAATACAGTTTCTCTTGTCACTTCTCTTGAAAGATCTTGGATATATTAATAACATCAATGGTTTTTGGTGCAGGACTTGAATTTGTGACATCATTGCTCTTCATATTTCTTGTTAGTGTATTTGTTTCATCATGACTAGGTGCTACAGTTTTCTAGGTTGGGAATTGGTTTATAAAATGAATGACATTTGTTAAGCACCTCCTCAGCTTCCAAGAAAATTTTCCTGGTAAAGAATGGACTTTCATTCCTGATTTCACATGTATTTAATTTATGTTGAGGTGATTTAAAATGTGAATTTGTCCAAGTCATTATTCCACAAACTAGGGATTGCCCCAGTTTAAAAATCTTATGTATTTTTCTTTCTTATTGCTTGATTTCTCGTACATGTTATGCATAAAATTTTAATGTGTTTGATATAATACTTCATTACATTGCAGATCAAATAGTACTACGTGTTGGATATAATACTTCATTACATTGCAGATCAAAATAGTATTGTATTTAAGGAGGTCGCAATCATACGACATCCACAAGAGGGTGTATCCATTCGGCTTTATCACTTCCACAGTTACCCTCCAGGTATTTCTTGGTTGTGTGTAGAATATCTACAGAAAACATCAAATAGTTGGTTCTCTATCAAATATGTGCTACTCTCAGATGGTAAATTTGAAATTTACTAATAGATTACATGCATGAAGCAATTAATTATGTTTTATTGTATGCTATATTGTTTGTTTGGAAATGGCAGACCATTGTCTATGTCTATAAACTATCTCATAACAATGAATATGAAGTCCACAATATAAGTTTTATATGTTGTTATTGGCATGAAGATTTTTCGTATTTAAACTTTAGATGATTTATTTTACATTTACTATTGTGTTCATTAATATTTTATAATTTTTTTTTTTGTGAACACAGGCTTGACAGAAACTTGTGCTGGTATGTTTGTTTCAATACCGCGCAAGATTGATATGCTGAAACAGTGGGTCTCTCAGTGCCCAATGTGGATGTTTGCCTAGAAATCGTTCCTGAAATGGGGTATGAAGCACTTTCAAGTAGGCCACGTGGAGAAACTTGCGTAAGGGGGAATACTTTATTTTTTGGCTACTACAAACGTGAAAATCTTACCAAAGAATCTTTATTGATGACTGATTTTAAGTGTTATTTTTTTTTTATCCTTTTCAGTTAAATCTCTATTTATCTGGGGATATTAGCTGATGACAAGCAAAAGATAGCTTAAAAATTGTTGATTGTAAGAATAACATTTTCAAATTGACACAAGGAGAACATGTAGTAGAGAATTAGGAAAGTTATTGTATATAAAGAAATTCTAATATAACTAGAATACATTTTGTTATTAAAAGGATACATAGATTATAAAAATACGTTATTGAAGAATAAAAATACTCATCACTCATAAATATAAAAATGTGTAATGCATGGTCTTAATATTTTTTACGAAATAATTATTATCAACGTGAGCACGTGTAATTAACTAATAGTCATAAATGATAGTGGAAAATTTGAAGGGTAGATACATGCGTGTCATATTGAATAATGCGTGTACGTGTTATGATCAGAAGAATTGACTGAACTTTCAGAGATGCACATGTCTAAAGCTGAATTTTAGGCATCACATTTTTTACATTTTTAATGTTTCAACAGACCACTATGCCATTGTTTGTCCCTATCTATTTCATTACAAAGACAAACATGCATGGGCTTATGAATAAGATAAGTTAGTTTTGTATGATTTTATGATATGAGATAATTAAATTGGACTCCTCATAGGAATTTGCATCCTACGAGACAATATATTTTTAAAAAAAAATATGTTTTATATATAAAGTAGTGGCATATGTGTAAATATGTATATAGGTTTGTGAGTGTGCACGTAAATCAATGTTTCCTTTTATAGTAATATGCAAATTTGTGTGGGACGTCCAAATAAGTAAAGTGTGCAAATTCCTATGGAATAGAGGGAGTATTATATTAGTAAAGGATGGATAATAATTTATAGTCTCATATTAAAATGGTCTCATATAAATAGGTAGGTCAGCTGATTTGTATACTGAGCTTCTTAATTGAGTGAGTGATCCAAATTTATTTATTTTTTTAAAAAAATTAAAATGATTTGGAGAAAATTCTTGAAATAATTGAGAATTTAATGAATTAATTTTTATTAACAAGTAATATTTATCAATCAAAAAATAAAATAAAATAAAAGGATCTCATATAAAAAAAATTAATAAATTTATATCCAAACAAAATATAGACATCTATTTTCACCTTTGGACCTTGGTAAAGTATTTTATAAATTATTTTTATAATACTATCTCCATCCTAATTTTTTTCTATTTTTATTATGTTCTTCTCATAAAAAATAATTAAAAAAAAAGATATAGAACAAAAATAGTATAAATTCTTTTATAATATAAAATTTATATTTATCTTATTAAAAAGTGATTGATGATTTAAACTATTTAGGTTGGACCGTTAAGATGGAAATGCAGGGCCTTCTTCTGCCTTCCTTTTTTTTTATATGAAATGTGTCAGTGTGCTTTTATCACGTGTTGACAAGCTTTCCTATGAATGATCTCTACATGAACTTGGGACTGATTTTTTTTCATAAAAAAGTGTAGTACGAAAAAAAAAAAAACTGCATGAAATTAATTTATATGAGATCTAAATTCTCTATTAAACGGAGCCATGTTGTTGCACTTGTCCACTCATTGAACTTTTCTAAAGAAAAAAAGATGAGAGTTCGGTCAATTAGCGAGAAAGTGTTAAAAAATTAAATAAATAAAATTCATTCCACATCTTTTTATAAATTTGAATTTTTGGATTAGAAGGAATTCTAACGCGTGAGGTCCCATAACTTTTAATATTTTTCGCTGTCTTAAAAATTGTATTTATTTATTTGAACACATATTATAAGAATAAATAAATAAAATAAATATTGTAAAATTTATTTATAAATAAAATAATTATTTGTCATAGAGAATAAAAATAAAATTAATATTGACATAAAAAATGAACATATTTTTACAGATTGACAAATAGAAAAATGTGATTAAATTTTTAATAGAATGAGAAAATATTATATATATATATATATATATATGGATTAGTATTGTATGCACCAATTGAACCGTGCAATTCAATTTCATTTTTTAAAAATTATACAAAATACTATTGAAAAGTCACACATATTATTACTGAAAAGTGTATTTTTAATAGTGTAATTTTTCAGTAATAAGTTGTGTAATTTTCAATAATAAATAGTGTAACTGCTTAATATACTTGAGTTGCACGGTGTAATTGGTGCACAAGAGACTTACTATATATATGTATTATAAATATCCACTTACCTTATCATTAAATAATTGCTTTTAATATTAACACATTTCAGCCAAGAAAAATATCGCGTCCGTCCAAAATATTATACTCCCTCCGTATTTTTATAAGTTGTTCGTTGTTTTTGGGTACACGAATTAAGGTAAAAGTGAAAAAGTATAAGTGATGTGATGGAAAAAGTGAAAAAGTATAAGTGATGTGATAGAAAAAGTGAAAAAGTATGAGTGATGTGATGGAGAAAAGTGAAAAAGTAATGAAAATAGTGTAAAAAGTATTGAAAATAATAATAAAGAAGTGAATAGTAGTTTCCAAAAAAGGTAAAAAAACAATGAGCAACTTATAGAAAGACGGGCGAAAATGGCAACATGAGCAACTTATAGAAAGACGGAGGGAGTATTAGTAAAAGGTTCTCTACATTTTTATGTCAGTCTAACTACGTTGTATTCTTTTAGTTTTTATATTTTATTGGGATGCTATAAAATATTTTTTATATTTAAAAAATACTTATATAACATCTATTTTATTTTAAAATATAAAAATATGTGTGATTCAAAGTATCATAAATAAAGAGGGAATAGATGAGTATTCTTATAAGGTAACTCAATAAAATTAAAAAAATTAATATTTATTATTAAACATACCCCATTAATTCCTATTATATCCCTGCTTTATCCTAACAAAAATAATACATTCTCATATTTTTTTCTCTTCTTAAAAAATATAACAAAAAATCTTTTACTCTTTCTTATTTTATAAAAATAAAAAAAATATATAGAGTATATTTTGAAAGATATTTAAAATATTAAAAAAAAATTCAAAAATATATAACTTAAAAATTTCCATATATCAAGAAAATTATATGAATTAAAAAATAAATTTAAAATAAATTAAAATTAAAAA
The DNA here is from genome assembly GCA_026898435.1 of Prunella vulgaris. Classification (NCBI taxonomy): domain Eukaryota; kingdom Viridiplantae; phylum Streptophyta; class Magnoliopsida; order Lamiales; family Lamiaceae; genus Prunella; species Prunella vulgaris. The sequence goes on from JAPKLY010000996.1 coordinate 44,250, forward strand.
ATCAATAAAAAATACAAATCTGAAAAATAAACAAAATCTGTAAATAATTAAGAAAATAAAATGAATCTTAAAAAATTATTTAATGAAGAAGTAAGAATTAAATTATTTCAACCTAACTCAAATCCGAAAAATATTAAAAAAAATCAAATAAATTACTAAAATAAAATTAAAAAACTAGTTTAAGAAAATTTAAAAAAAAAATCTACAAAATCTTCAACAAATTTCAATTAAACTTCATCAATAATTAAAAATTGTGAGTGTATGGATCGAGCGAAAATAGCCTAGACCGAGCCAAAAAGGCTCTGAATGAGCGGAAAATCACTATCCTCAAGCGTGAGGCGCTCGACTGAGCGGAAATGGCCATGGTCGAGCGGGTGTGAAAAATAATCAGTTGGTGTATTTATCAATTTAATGGTGTATTTACTAATTTGGGCAAAAATGTGTGTTTTGTTATTTTCAAGGACTTTTTTGAAAATTTTGTCCAAGGAACCTATAAATACTTATTTAATTTCCTCAGATTATTAGCATGTTTAACATTACTTCATCATACTTTTAGATAGATTAGATTATGGAAGTTACAAAAATCATCTTTCTAGATTGTTCTTCATTTTTCTTCTTCATTTCTTCAAATTAATCTTAAATTCTTCATTAGATTCTTAATCAATTGCAACATATAGATACTCCATTATATTCTCTACATTTCTATGATTCAATTTTAAAAATTGTTGAAGATTTCATTAAAGCTTGTTGAGTGAAGTTTTTCCAATTATTTCAATTTCTATCAATTTGGTAAGATCTTTCTAATTTTCTTTCAATTCATTGTATGTTGATTAATTATATAATGTTGTTGTTAGTTTATATCAAATTATTCATGGGCTAATCACTCTTATACTTTGGGTGATTCAAGTTATGTATTGATTTATGTTATATCTTGATTATGTTGATTTAGATGATTAAACTCTCTAATTGGATGATCTATTGGACCTTGTTTGTTTGAAATTTGAGATTTAGTTCTTTGATTGAGTTTCTAACACGTGAGAATTGAGTAAATTCAATTTTGTTCTTAATTAATTGTAGCGCACACCAAGTGTTTGTGTTTTGGTTTATATGTGTTGATAGGCGAACTAAAGCGAACTACTAATGAAGGATTACAAGGATAAATAACCAAGGCTGAGAAGCTGGCCAACATGGAGTAGGTCGTCAGGAGTTGGCCAACATGAAGAAGCTCGTCAGGAGTTGGCCAACATGGAAAAGCTCGTCAGAAGTTGACCAACATGTAGAAGCTCGTCAGGAGTTGGCCAACATGGAGAAGCTAGCCAGGAGTTGGTCAACATGGAGAAGCTCGTCAGGAGTTTGCCAACATGAAGAAGCTCGTCAGGAGTTGACCAACATGTAGAAGCTCATCAGGAGTTGGCCAACATGGAGAAGCTCGTCAGGAGTTGGCCAACATGAAGAAGCTCGTCAGGATACTTGGAGATGAAGGAAGCTCGCCCGTACCCAAGAAGACCAAGCTGAAGTCCGTCTCCACATTGCTCCAAAATAACACAAGACAGCGAAGATAGCAAGGAAGCTCACCTAGGTCCAAGACATAGATATCGGTTGTATAAGAAGCAAGTAGAGATGTAGTAGGACGAGCATTGTAAAGGTAGCATTGTAAGGGACCAAGACAAGGGTCAAAAACCCTTGTCAACACCTAAAGCCAAATAGGCTCACAAGGTGCCACCTCACACTTGCACACCTATAAATATGTCTCTCTTGTATCATTCTCTCTCCAACTTAATCATAATACACAAACACTTTCTCTCTCTAAACTCTCTACTTTCTCTCTCTACATTATCCTTCCAACTAATTCTTGGATTATTGTTTGATAGGATTAATATATTGTAATAGCCACATAAACAAACACCATTAGCAAATTCTATCAACAATTTGGCGCTAGAAGGAGGGGGTCCGAACCTCCGATTTTGGAAAATTTTGAAGAGCAAAAGTGAGAAGTTAGTTGAAGATTTGAAGGTATTCTTGACTTAAGCTCAAGAACACTTGAAGATATACATATATTTCCATTTTACAAACAAAAACCCATATTTTTGGGCTTGTAGATTCTGTAAAAAGGCTTTTTAACGCATGCGTGTACGCAAATAACCAAGATTCTGGATAATTTGTTGCATGCAAGGCTAGATAAAAACCTAAACAAGTTTACCTTGACTGGAGTACGACGACCTTGAAGACCTTCTCCCTTCGACGACCTCGACGAGCTACTACCCAACTCGGCGAGCTACTACCCAACTCGACGAGCTACTACCTAACTCGATGAGCTACCAACCCCGACAAACTCGACGAGCTACCACCCCCGATGAACTCAACGAGCTACCACCCACGACGAGTTTGATGAGCTATTACCCAGAGTTGACCATGTCAAAAAATAACACTTCGGCAACTAAGCGAGCTCCCCAGTGGAATGAGACCCATCGACCTCCTCAACGAGTTGAAGCCACCCGGACGGCCCGAGATAGATTGAACCCAACTCTCCAGGATATTCTCAATGATCCCGGCGAGCTCCAGGGCACCATCGCTGTGCTTCAAAGGCTACAACAGCAGCAGCAGCAACAGGCCGAGCTAGCCCAGACGTCTCAGCGAGCTCCCACGAATAACGCCAGGGAGCAAACCACCCGGCGCACAAAGGCGACACAACCAAGGGAGCATGCATGCGAGCTCCCCATTGAACAAGAGGCGAGCTCCGCAGGAGCTCACCAGCACCAAAATACTGCTACGAAAGTGAAGATTGCCGATAGGCTTAGCTCGCAAGGTGGGCCAGCTACTGCTTACACTGAGGTCTCGGCGACCTACCAGTCAAGGGTGGTTCTCAAGGGGAGACTGGGATCCCGACGGGAGGAGACAATACAGGAGTCTGTGCCCGCTATGTCCCGTTGGAAGGAGTCAGATCTATGTCCACGTAGAGTATGCACACGAAAGGGTAAGAAGGCCAGCTTCCGATAGACTTGGCCCACACGGCGCCCGCCAGTTCCAGCACATCACAGAGGGGCTACCCCAGGGCGAAGGACTGCAGGGTCGTATATTCATGAGACGTACAGTCCTTGAACAGCCTGCACATGAGGTAGCTCACGAAGATGAGCTAGCGAAACTAAAGAAGGCAGTGGAGCAGTTGCAGATGCAGGTAGCTGCCAAAGGTGGCGGAGTTGATGTCACCACACTTCCAGCATCACCGTTGGCACCGGCCATTCTTAAAGCACCGGTACAAAAGAAAATCCAGTTCCCGGTGATGGCCACATACGAGGGTGAATCAGACCCGAAGGTTCATATCTCCAAGTATGCGGACTATATGATCTCAGTAGGTGCCGCAGACGCAACACAGTGTCGAAACTTCACATTGACCCTAGGGGATTGCGCTCACCGCTGGTTCTCATCACTTGCCCTGGGGTCAATCCAGTCATTCGGCCAACTCACCCAGGAGATCTTGGCCCACTTCTCCGGGTATGAGTCCTACTTGACCCAAAAGTACCGACTAGCCAACATTCATCAAGGAGAGAACGAAATGGACCAGCAGTACCTGGAAAGGTCCGACAAAATACTGCTGGAAGGCGAGTTGGTGAGCGAGGACACCAAGATCATGGCGGTGATGGCTGGTTTGAAGAAGGGGACCGAGCTCTGGAAAAAATGCACCTGTCTTGCCCAAACACCTACTCAGAGTTCCGACACAAAGCAGGGGTGTACGTCGCTATGTATGAGGCATTACTGAAGGAGGTCGGTGGCACCGGAATGAAGTCCGTGAGCATTTACAAGGCCCCCAAAAATTTGAAGGCATTTGGAGACGGGGATGAATTCAAAGAAAAGTTGAACCAATTGCTGACCGTCTCCGTTGATCATGTGTTTACAGTTGTCAAAGACAGAGCAATGCTGAGTGAACCGAGGCAAATTCAGCAGGACCGTGCTAAGATGAACCCCAACAAATTCTGCGCTTACCATCAGTCCATCGGACACTTCACTAGTGAGTGCTGAGACCTACTCAAGCAACTCTGGAAATTTTATGAGGATGGTAAGCTGGCCGAGTTTGTGAAGAGGGCCCCGGTGAAGAGAACCAGACAGGTAAGGGGGAATGAGGACTCAGATGACGAAGAAAAAGATGAGGTCCGACATGGCCCAAACAACAGACGTTGAGGACCTCGGATGAGACCAGCCGGAGGCCTAGAAGATGGAAGCTGCCCAAAAAAAAAATGCAGGTACACACGCTTGAAGACGGAAGACACCCCTCAGCAGACGAGCCGAACATCCTAGATGTCGTCTCAGTTGAAACTGAGTTGATGGAGGTAGACAACCAACCGGGGAGGATGGAGGTGATCCAAGCAGATGTACCAGTCCAAGTTGAAGAACAGGTGCTGATGAAAATTGACGAAGGACCATCCAACCTAATCCCTCAGGAGATGAAGGAAACACATGAACCCGCCAATGTTGATGAAGAAAGTAATAACCTCGAACCTTGAGTGGGTTACGAGCCAATGACGAAGCAGAACTAATGGAGGTAGTCATCACCAAGTTGAAGGACCCCTCGACGTCCGATTACAAAGTAAATCAGACTTCGAGTGGGGGGCAGGAAGAAGGCAATGATTGGCGCACTCCGATAAAAAAAATTGAAGATATGGAAGCTAGTCGGCTAGTAAAGCAAACAGCCAGATACACGTTGGTGGATGACCAACTATACAAACGTGGATTCTCTCTACCCTTACTCAAATGCTTATCTGAAAAGCAAGGGTTCGAGGTGTTAGAAGAAATCCACCAAGAAATCTGTGGGAGTCATGCTGGGGGGCAAGCTTTGACATACAAGACGATCAGACAGGGATGCTACTGGCCCACTCTTCGTAAAGACGTTATACTGTTCAAGCTCGGAATCCGCAAGGACTCAAGTCCCAAAATGTTATTATCTAAAGCTCAAGGCAAAGGCCAAAGTGCC
>JAPKLY010000997.1:0-41572 GCA_026898435.1 Prunella vulgaris
TAGGAAACAGGTTCCAAGTCCTGACACTGAGGGAATTACCAAAAGGGTAACAAGACTGAGTCTGAAGAATCCTGAATTCAAGATCAAACTTGTCAGTGCTCCCAAGGGATGGGATGATGATGATGAAGATCAGGATGGACTTCAGGCCAACCCTCAGCAAGCCCCTGCCTCGGAAAATGTTGAGTCTCAGACGGAAGGACAGACTCAACCTGAGGTACGTACTGTCGGTGATGATGCTTCTGCACCTGAGACAGTTACTGAGTCAAACACTATAGGGGGAAACAATTTCTTTGATATTGGTCAACCCTCAGGAAATGACTCAGTATCCCCTGTTCTTGCTCGTTCCGCTTCTCTGCCTATTATTATCGAGACTGACATTTCAGGATCAGGCAATGAAACATCAGTAGCTCCCAGTGCTCCAGTCAGCAGGAGGCGGTGGCTAGATGATCACTCATTGGCTGATATCATTGGTGATATCAATGAGGGGGTCAGGACGAGGTTGTCCTTTGGCGAAAGCGCTATGTTTTGTTGCTTCCTGAGTGATCAGGAACCTACAAGCATAGAAGAAGCTCTAGCTGATCCCAACTGGATCCTAGCCATGCAGGATAAGCTCAATCAGTTTGAGCGGAATCAGGTTTGGGAGTTAGTTGAGAGACCTAGGCGTCAACATGTTATTGGCACCAAGTGGGTTTTTAAGAACAAGAGGGATGAGAAGAATGTTGTTGTCAGAAATAAGGTCAGACTAGTAGCAAAGGATTACTCTCAGGCCGAGGGTATCGACTATGATGAGACCTTTGCTCCAGTCGCAAGATTGGAAGCAATCAGGTTGTTTCTAGCTTATGCAACATTCAGGAAATTCAAAGTGTATCAGATGGACGTAAAGAGTGCTTCTCTGAATGGTGTACTGAATGAAGAGGTGTATGTTGAGCAACCTCCTGGATTTGAAGTTGGTAACAAGGTATATCACCTGAAGAAAGCTCTTTATGGCCTGAAGCAAGCTCCGAGAGCTTGGTATGATACATTATCCCAATTCCTGATAGACCACGGGTTCGTGAAAGGAACAGTGGACAGGACCCTCTTCCGGATTTCCGAAGGGGAGGACATTCTCTTGGTTCAGATTTATGTGGATGACATAATTTTTGGATCTCCTAATCTGAAGCTTTGTGAGAAATTCTCCAAGCTGATGACTGGGAAATTTGAGATGTCAATGATGGGAGAAATGAATTTCTTTCTGGGTCTCCAAGTCAGGCAAACTGACTCCGGAATCTTCATAAATCAGTCCAAGTATGCGAGGGACTTGATTCAGAAATTCGGAGTTCAGTCCAGCAAAGTCTCACGTATTCCCATGAACACGAATGAGAAGCTGGATCCTGACAGAGAAGGAGTCTCAGTAAATCAGACTGAATATAGAGCACTGATAGGATCTTTATTGTACCTGACTGCTAGTCGTCCTGACATCACTTATGCAGTTGGAGTTTGTGCAAGGTATCAGTCTGATCCAAAGAAGAGTCATCTAGAGTGTGCCAAAAAGATACTGAAATACCTGAGAGGTACAGTCAATCTAGGGCTTTGGTATCCCTCTGATGACAACCTAGAACTGACTGGCTATTCAGATGCTGATTATGGAGGCTGTAGACTTGACAGGAAATCAACTACTGGCACATGTCAGTTTCTAGGGAGTAAACTGATCTCTTGATTTTCTAAGAAGCAAACCAGTGTTGCAACGTCTATTACTGAGGCTGAGTATATGGCAGTAGGCAGTTGTTGTTCTCATATCCTTTGGCTGAAACAACAACTGAGAGACTACCAAATAGAGGCTACTGAAGTCCCAATCTATTGTGACAATAATAGTGCCATTGCCATATCCCAAAACCCAGTCTTACATACAAGGTGTAAGCATGTAGACATCAGGCATCATTTTATCAGAGATCATGTTGAGAAGAAGGACATCAGGATGGAGAGAGTCCCTACTGAAAAACAGAGAGCTGACATCCTGACTAAGGCTTTGCCTGAAACCAGGTTTGTTGAGTTATCAGTAGAGTTAGGACTACTTGACACAGGCTTAGGAGATTCTATTTGAATCTCTGATCAAAATGCATAAGGTCAAGGGGAATAACTATTTTGGACTCAGGATAAAGGAATCTCAGAGAGAATGTGAATGGTTGTAGGGGGAACATTCAGTATAAAAAGGATGATCAGTATAGACTGACTAAGCTTCAGGACACAGAACTCAGGGCTTGTCACCCTGTTAGTGCAATAAGTGGTATCAGTCAGAATACAAATCTGACTGACTGGTATGTTTTGATTTTTATCTAGTCATCTGACCTTGAGTGCATTATCCTTATACTGTTTGCTGTATTGTCAAATCAATTTAATTTGTCAAATGATCCCAGCCATTCGTTTTAATATTCGGTTATTATTTAATACAATTTATTTGAATTAAATACGGACATGCTTTAATGAACATTTAATGCACTGTGGGCGGGAACAGTTTTAGATAAAGTTTGACCAATTACTTTTGAAAAACCGAAGAGTCTACATACTTTTTGAGTTTTGATCTTAATAGTTGAATCCCATAAGTCATTACTTTCTGAGCCATCCGATTCAAACCGAATTTTTGTATAAATATGGGAAGATTGTGCTATTAAAACTTTTATGCACCCAATATTTTTCTAACATATTTTCTCTAAAACCCGATTCTCTTCAAATCTTCAAACTTATTTTCATGGCTTCTCCATCTGCAGATTCTTTCTTTGGAAATCTTTTCCACTTAAGAAATGAAATTCATTATGAACCCTATGGGGATTTTTCTTCTAATCACCCGGATATTTTGCCTGTATGAGAATTATACAAAAATGCAGGTCTTCTGCAATTCATTACAGCCAGACCACAGAGACTCCACCCGAGAGTTGTTGGTGCCTTCTACCTGAAGATGGCGCAGAACAAGGACTCCCAGGAGTGGGAGACATGTATACCCCTTTCTTCATGTGTGAAGGGAAAGGATGGCGAGGAAGAGATGACCAGGAGATGGGTCACTCTCAACCTCAGGCAGAAGATCAGAGAGGTTCTGAATCTTCCTCATACAGGACGAAGCCCAGTGGACTATGGGTTTGGAAACGAGAAGGACTATCTCCAGTCCCTTTGCGATGGGGCTGTGGTTCTGAAATCTAGTCTGAACAAATCTGTCCTGAGAACAGAGAATAGACACTTCTTTGATCTGATAAGTCAAGGAGTGATGGGGATTGCCGGAGGATTGGAGCAGATCTCCAGGCCAAAACTGTACACAATGATGGCCATCTCGGACGCCTCAATTCATAATTTTGATTGGGAGGAATACTTTCTCCAATTGCTGGTGGCTGAGACCAACAAAATAAAGTATTCGCCTGAGGGTCAGGCTACGTTCGAGGCCAAGATGCATTTTGGCACCAAAATCTCACTGATTTTGGAGACCCTGGACCTCGGGGACGTAGATCAGGCCCAGTCCCTCGACTTCCACCCAAAACTGACCTCTTCAGAGCTTATTCCAGTGATGCTGGCACCAGGAGAAGACCACGGACTCAGAAGAAGAAGGCCCAGGCGAGCATGACTGAAAGAGTCAAGGCTCAGGTAGGCAAGTCTTCAGAGTCCGATACAGCAAAGCCTGCGGAGGATAAATCTAAACCCTCAGGACCCAAGCAACAAAAACTGAAATTTCTTTATTCAGGGTCAGCTGAGCGAGAGAAAAAGCTCGTGCAAGAGCGAGAGAAAAAGCTTGTGGAAGAGAGAGATGCTGAAGAAGCTGTTCAGCATGCAACTCCGGAGAGGGAACCGGCTCAGGCCGCGCTTGAAATTGCTCCCATTACGTCTGTTCCGGATGTTGCATCACCTGATCCTGATCAACTGATTCTCAACATTGCCGCAACCTATCAGAGTGTGAAGAAGGATGAGGGGGAACCTGCTCAGGAAGGAGGAGATGAGCAGGAGGCTGCTGAACCAGTTCAGGCAGAAGCCCCATGGCCGTTCCCTGCACCCGATATGAATGACCTATCAGATTTTGAGATTGTAGCAAGGGGAGAGGCAGCTGAAATGGTGGAGAGAAGGTTTCCTGACCTCTCTGAAGCTCAGAAGGAGGCAGTGGTGCAACTTCGAACTTTTGCCATGATCAGAAACGCTACATGGTCTGAGCTCAGTCAGCTAGGAGAGTCCAGAGGATGGGATTGCATTGCAGAATTAGAAGCCGCCCTCTTTGATCATTTTGGTGTGAACTCTCTACATCAATTGATTAAGATGGTGGATTTTATCAAAACAGTCCGCCGAACTTATCCTGAGCCTGAGATTCAGAAAGCTGAGGGAGAGCAGGAAGGGGAGAAGGAAACTGAGTTGGAGGTTGTGGAGATTGCTGATGATGATCAGCAAGGTGGCACTGAGGGAGTCAGTGCACCGGCCGATGAAGCAATCCTGGGACTCGGGATTGCGGAGGCTTCAGGAGAGGGTCCACCAGGCATGGTCCGAGTCAGAGGAAAATGGACCTCACCCGAATCTCTATATCTTCAGAATTCCTCACGAGCTCTTGGCAATCTGCACAGGAGGGTGATTCTCGTTGAGCGAAAAGCAAGTAGGGTTGGTATAAATTCTGAGACTCTGAACAAGAAAGTGAACAACCTGGACCGTGACCTAAATGATATGGCCACTGATATGCATGCTGCAATCGATCTTCTTGGAGAAGTCAGAACACAACATTCAGTGGATCTTACTGCTATCTCCGAGCAAGCTAAAAGTGCCATACAAAGCTGCAATCAGATGGTCTCAGATGTACAGACTCAGCAGGAGACTAAGCTTGCCACTTTTCTTGATCAACAATTGTCTGAAAAAGTTGATCAACTGGTTGATGAAAAGTTGGCCAAACTGAAAGCTGAACTGAAAGAGGAACTGCTGAATGAAATGTCTGAACAGGAGAAGGATGCAATTGACACTGCCCTGAACAATCGGATGATGAGCTTTGAAGGACTGCTAAAAGCTGAGCACAATTCAGCCGTCGACAAGCTAAGTGTTGGCCTGAGAGGGATGGCCAGGCAGATTGGACAATTGCAGGGAAAGACTGAGATGGATGGTCAGTTTACACTATTGGCGGAGTCAGTGGATGAAGTTGTCAAACGAATAAATGACGATGATGCCAAAAAGGGGGAAGAAGGGAAGAAGCAGATTGCCATTACTGGTAAAGCAAAGAAGAAAAACTTCCCCCCTGAACTGATAGCGGCGGAAAGAAAGAGGACAAGGTCCGTCGCTGCCATCGAAGCTGCTGAAGGTTCAGAGCCGAAAAGATTGAGGTCGTCTGAGGACCCCGCTCTGGAGCCTTTGTACAAAGAAATGGAGGAGCAAATGCAAACTGGGCTGACCACTCCGAAGAAAATGGTGATGACTGAAGCTGAAAAGATAGCAAAGATGAAGGAGATTTCGCTCCTCAGTCAGATCCAGCGCTTGAAAGAGTCCAATGAGTATCTGACTTCGCAGGTTCAGAAGAAAAAGTCTGTGACTTCTGGATCTCGGATGAAGACTCAGAGGAATTTGGTGGTCAGTTCAGATCAAAGCCCTCCTCTGAAGTTTTTGGAAGACTTCATTCCGATAGAGCTGTTGGAGGTGTGGATTCCGATCCGGAATAGGTGGGCCTACCTATTCTATGTGGTGGGGCTATGGGACGATCTAACTGAAGAAAAAGACGTCATACTCCATCACTGGATGGCACAGGAGCATCCTGATCTCTGGGCTGATATCATCAGACATGCTGACATTGAAGTTGTCGAGATCGCTCCTCCGGAATTCATCAAGTACCCTCCTCCACTCTTTAGGAACTCCAAGCAACTGGACCGGAAAGCAATATCTGAAGAAGTCGTCAGGGTAGGACGAGCTGTCGGGGCCATTGCTGATCGAAACAGGATGAAGCAGGTCCTGAACCGGGTATTGGAGATGTACGAGATTCCACTGACTGCTTGGAATAAGGATGAAGACTAGATCAGGAGCTAGTTGTTCAGAAATTTTGTAATAGCTTCAGGATACTTGTATTTTCTTATCAATCAATGAAGTTATTTATTTTTCCTGAGTACAACTTCTTGTTGACTCCTGAATCTACTTTTCTGAATCCTTATCAAGAACTGTGCTAACTCATTCCATGTTTTCATCTTATAGACTAAGTACCTAGTTTGTCAGGTGGTACTGAGTTGTTCTCACTGACTAAGTCAGTTGATTGTATAGATGAATAGGAATTTTCTTAAGGGTTTTAACATCATCAAAAAGGGGGAAATTGTTGGGACAATCTGAGTGTTTTGATTAGATCCCAAAACCCCTGATGAATTTGCCTAAGTATAGTTGTTCAGGATAAAATAATTCAGGATAGTTAGGTTAGTAATTCAGTACAGGAGTACCATGCTGAAGACTGAAGAATATTGGAGTCGACCCAATTTACTGAAGTCTGATGTGCAATCCATCCTGAAGAAGTCAGAGTCAGTTCTGCTAAAGACTGTCTGTACTGAAGCTGAAGAACGAAGCCTGCTGATCCATCCTGAAAGATTATCCTGAAGTACCATTGGCTGATGCTTCTACTGAGTACACTAAGCATACTCAGGACAGAACTTAGTCAGTGAAGAATAAGTGTTACCTATCAGGCTGTGCTGAATGCACTTAAGACCTGACTTAGGCCTTGGTTCAGTTTACCTGAATCATGTAAGTCCAAAGCAAAAAGGTTACACATACTGGGCTGAATAACCCATCAGGTTGTGCTGAATGCACATAGGACCTGACTCAGGCCGTGGTTCAGATCACCTGAATCATGTAAGTCCAAAGCAAAAGATTATTTATGTTATGGGACAAGAGACAAAGAGAATGTCAGTAAGACTCCATTAAGACACACGTTCAGACTGAGTTATTAACAAGAGACTCAGAGTATTGAATGTACGAGGAAGGACAAATGTCTGAAAGTCAACTAGCCGTTAGAGCGGAGAGCCAATGATCTTTCAACACGTATGTACGAAGTCCACGCAGCATTTAATGCGGCATTTAATGCGTCTCAAAAGTTGCAGGTGATGTGACAACTTGCCAGAATAAGCATGGCGGGTAGGTCAAACAGTATTTCTAGCCTGCAATCTACCTAAAATAGGAAAGATTTGATTTGATCTCCTCCAACGGATCTATTTTGAATCTTACCTATAAATATGGAGAGCCTTGCACCCATTCAAGGTTAACGGGAAATTTCCAAGAGAAAACTCTCAAGAATCCAAGCATTCAAAGCATACTATAAACAACACTCTGCAATTAAATTTCCCTAGTGTTGTAGTAGGATTCACTCTGTATTTGCTTAGATCGATAGCTCTATTATTTAGCATTGTTTTGTATTGCTAGAGCTATCTTAGTTGGAAACCAGAATACCAAACCACTCAAGGTGTGAGATTGGTTTGTTAGAAGGACTGGGACTTGTAAAACGCCCAGGGGTCAGTTCCTAAGAGAGGAAGTTGGCTACTCGTGTCCCTTGGCACGTAAAACCCAAGTACCTATCCTCAGGGTTTTGAGGATAGCTTCCTGTTAAATCAGGTCGTGGACGTAGGAGTTGGTTATCTCCGAACCACGTTAAAAAGTCCCCTGTGTGCTGATTTACTGTTCTGTTCAGGATCATAACTATCATCATAATAAACTGAACATTCTGCATCGTTTTTCTATTCAGGACTGAATCAATCATCCTGAATCTTAACACTGTGCACTCAGCCTTAACCACCAGTTTACTAAACAAACTCAGGGAAAATGTTTTCAGAAACTAAAACGAGTAGAATCTAAGGGCTCACTTTCCGCACTCACTCTGGCTCACTGAGATAGTGGTCCAACTGACTAGCTTCCGAGCTGTCAGTAGGTTTGTTATCTCTACTGAGCTTCCAAGCACTTTACTCACACTCAGCTTATCTAACTCGTTACTGAACTGTCCCTGCTGCCCCTGTGGACCTTCAGCATACTGAGTACTTCAGGAAATCCTGACTGAGAGTGTTAGAGCATTTTTCTGAGTCTTTCAGAAAAATCTGACATCAGTGTCTTGGTATCCCCCCCCCCCCCATACACTGATTATACTCGTTTCGGGACCAACAATTGTTAATCGTGAAGATTTTCGGGAATCAAGAAGGAGATTCAATCAATCTCATTGATTGATTGAATACGAGATTATAGGATCTCAGATTTCTAGTCCATCCCAACGGCTAGTTATTTGACCCTATAAATTAGAGTAACAGTGATGATTTCAGTATCGGATTTACACTCACTTCAACCTTGCCGAAACTCTGTCAAAATCATTTCTCGCACTTCAACCTTGCCGAAACTCTGTCAAGTAAAGTAGCATTGTTGATAACACCAGCATCAACAGAGAATATTTGGTTTAAATACCAAGAGTTTATAGTTGATGACCATTACAATTTTTGCATTCATGCTAATTAGGAGATGTCATTCAACAAGGGAAAGGTCAAGGAAATTAAAACTTCTTTTAATTGTTCATTATCATCTTAGAATATTATACTTTAAGACTCAGATGTTATGAGATTTTAGTCATGAGATAATAAATAAGTTTGTTTTGCATTACAGTCTTGTGCATCTAAAACCGTCCATAAGCCATAAATAACAAATTAAAAATGGTCAATAAGGGATTGAGTTGGTGCATATGCCTTTATGGGTTTAAACTAAGTTATAACCGACTAATCATATCGGATTTGGGGACAACTTAAACAATAAGTAACCGACTAAAGTCGCTTATGGTTTTTAAAATAAAAAGAAAAGAGAGAAGATGGAACAATAGCAGGTGTGTTCCAACGGCCTGTTAGGCGTGTTTGGTTATTCATAGGATATAAAAAATTGTCGTTCATTGTACGTACACAATTATTTGTAAATTCCTTAAAAGCCAAGGTGAGAGTTATTATGATTTGTTTGATTTTAAATATTTTGTGCATGTGAATGTTTATGAAAATTACCATCATAACCAAGATTTATTTTACCTATATTTTCCATCATCAGAGAATCATAAAGCCTCTCAAAACTTTTTGTGAATTTTTAAAAATTTCAAAGTTGATCGATTTAATTGGTCTTTTAACTTTTCAACCTCCATATCCTTCTAAGTAAGAGCACCTTCCAAGTTAGTCAGTCAATCTCTCAAGTCAAAATTCTCCAAAGTCATAGATTTGAGAATCTAATTTTAAGTTTCAACTTGTTTAGCTAACCTTTTACAATTAACTTTTGAATCCTTATAACCTAATGAAGATATACATGTCTCCAAAATGATCTCGTAAAATAGTTCATATTTAGACTATTATCATCTAAATTTATTACAAATATTGGAGCATTTGTTTCAACATCAAAATCAAAATCATACAGATGATCATCAAAAGTATCATCATACCAAGTTCTAGCAGAGAAAGCACATTCTTCATTATTTTCAGAATTATTTTCATCTTTAGATTCATCAGTTAGAGTATTTCTCAATAAAGTATTAGCACATTCATTTCCGTAATGATCATAACCAGTACATGCATCATAACTAGTACATGCATCATACTTAGGTTGATTAGATCTATATCTTTGATCAACTATTTGTTGAGTGTTATTGATCTCAACTTTTTGTTGATTTAATCATTTTAACCTATTAGCTTTATTCTTTTAAAAGGAATTAAATTGTTTAGTTAAGAAAGAAATATCATCATGATTGTTGAAATTTATTTTAATTTGATGAATCTTCTTGCTGAGTAAAATTTATTTCATAAGCTCTCAAAATATTTATAAATTCATGTGATTCATAGAATCAGTATCTTTTAATTTTTGTAGAGACACAATTCAAAATAATTTTGAATATTAATACATCAGTAGATGAAAAAATGGCATCGGGTGATTTCGAAGTATAACTTGCTAAAGTTACTTCTTTATTCGTCAAGTCTAGTTCCCTTTTAATTCTGGCTTCTTTTTCATCACCAATTGGAGTTTTGGGTTGATTCCATCCAAAGAGAACACTTTTCACATCTATGAATTTTATATACATTCTAATTTTAGGATTCCAGTAGGCATAGTTTGTACTGTCTAAAATAGAAAGTTTGAGTATAAGGGTAAATGGATATTCAATTGCTAAAATCTACAGAAAAATGTACTCAACATATAGGATCTAAACTAAGTGTAACTAGTTTATGGCTCTGGTGCTAATTGAAACTTTCAATGTGATATCAAATTGCTCTGCTACCAATTGAAATTAAGGAAGCATCAGATTAGTGTGTGCTTTGTAGAATGTTGGAACAACTTAGACAACATAGACACTTCTGAAGACTTAAACAGAAAGTTGTAAATAAAAATCAAAATTTATAGTCTATGAGTGCCTCGTGGCAAAATTTTACTAAATAAAGTAGTGATACAAATAATAAAAAATCAGATCTGACACATGAGATCTACATAGAGAACATACGATCTATGAAGTGTGAATCTAGCCTATCACTAGGCTAACCACAACTCCATAAAAGTTTTTGTGTTGTGAAGTATTACAACCATCGAATAACACTGTTGTGAAGCGTATGTAACTATCAAGTAATAAGAAAGAGCAAAGCTATTTAGAGACTTAGACTTGTTATGCTATAGATACGATGAACTTCTTCGATTTTGTATTTCCATGCATCTTCTCTTTTTAGGCAACGAAATTTACATATGAATATACTAAGACTACATTTTTCATGATCTAGAACCTCCTTTCACTAAACTCCACTCTCTTTATAACTGCCCATGATGTCACTCATTTCCTCACTCTAAATCTGCAATTGTCTTACCAAACCGATTTGAATTTTCAAACTGCATATTTAGATATTGAGAAACAACACATAATATTTGCAGTTAGTGTCAGGAGAAATTACAAATTCTGATGTTGCCAAAATATGTTATAACATTCTTTACAACATTAGGCAAAACATCAACAATTATTAATAGTTTATATTGTGTGCATTAAAATTATCATTCTTTGATCTATATAAAAAAAATTTGATGAGAAAAAACAAATATCTTAAGCAACAAATCATAATATTTATATGTTTAATTATAATCTTCCAAGTCATCAAATGTCATTGCATTTTTCCTCCTTTTTCTAGTGTAGCTTTTTGTAGCAAGGTTAACCATTGAGTTTACTTGCTTAATAATATTTCTGATCTACAATGTTCATAGACATCATATGGCTATATTTGGTGCAATTGAAAGATTCCTACAAAGTGATCTCATACCCATAAGATACTCTTGTTCAAACATAAAGAAGATGGCTAGGGAACTTTTTAGAAAAATTATACCAAAGTGGATATGGTACTATTTACAAAGAAGAGTTTTGAAGTGGCAATGACGTAGTGTTAAAGTTGCTAGGAAAGGCTGGATATAATTGCCAAGACTTCATGAATGAAATAGCAACTATTGAAAGGATCTATTGTGTTAATTTTCCAAAGCTGGTATTGTGCAGATAAATCCAAATGTGCTCATTTAAATGATCAATTTCTAATTGTTCCCTTGACAAGTACATCTACAACTAAGATAGAGTGAATTCCTTGGACTATTAGACGAGATCCTACGTTTTGACATAAAACCTCATGGTATACTTCTAAATGATAAATTTATTCTAAAATTCAAATATTTTGGGCTAGCCAAAGTTTACTCTACGGAGAAAAAGACAATGATCCCAACTACAACTAGAGGAATCGTGGTTATGTTGCTCAGGAACTCGTGAACATAGGATTTGACAGAGTCTCTTACAAAGCTATTGTCTATGTTTCGGCATGTTTTTTTATCGAACTGTGTGCTTAAAGAAAATTTGAGGGAAAGTGATGAAAATCTAGTATTTTTTGGATTAGATAAATAACTCCCTTGATCGAGACAGGAATATTGAAATCAGAGAAATTAATAAATAAAATGAGAACGATGATAATGAGAATACGAGAAGAATTACACGTAAGATGGCGATACTGGCATTGTGGTGCATACAGATGAGTCGCAACAATCACCCTTCAATGAATAAAGTTTTTGAGACTCGAAGATGTTGAGCACCTCCAAATTCCTCAATGCTTAACTCAATCAACGATCAAAGATGGAGTACATATTCAACCGAGTTTGCATCCTTGCTCTGTCATGATGCTGCTCCCATCTTCAAGATTACAGTGCAAGGACTAACATACACAAAATACTTTTTTTTTCTCTGTGTTTAAATTTTACTCAATTTTTATTCTGATAAAACTTTTCTTCTCATGTGATTGTTAAAGTTGCTTTAATATATAATACTCCCTCCGTCCTGTAGGAATTTGCACCCTACGGGACGATACATTTTTTAAGGAAACTGTGTTTTATATATAAAGTAGTGGCATATGGGTAAATATATGTATAAGTTTGTGAGTGTGCACGTAAATCAATGCTTCTTTTTTTGGTAGTGTGTAAATTTGTGTGGGACGTCCGAATAAGAAAAGTGTGCAAATTTCTGTGGGACAGAGGGAGTAGCATGGTGTATTCTAACAGTAAAATATTGAACGATGTTCTGAAGTTCTACAAACAACTTTTTCGGTATGTTAAATGGAAACTATTCAAGTAAATGGAGAATTTCTGTTGTATTTTGTTCATGTTGCTTATTGACAATTGCCTCTGTTCATGTTGCTTATTGACAATTGCCTCTGTACAAATCGCATATGCCTGTTCAAATAGATCATATTCATATTCAGTTTGCACTTATAATTAGATCCAATTACACTATCCACCAAACTATCAACAATTTTACACAAACCATCAAGTTATAATTTCTTGTGCCAACATAGTCGAACAATAAAATTTTGGCCCACAAATGCACAAAACATCATTTTTTTTTTTCCCATTATAACATACGAAAAAATTTAGTTGTTTGCAAATAGAGGAAAGTGGTGAACACACAAAATGAAAATTTCCGACAAGGTGCAAACTGGCAAGACCTTGTACATGCAAAATAAGGGCATTTATGTGCCTAAGCGCAATTTTTTGAGGTCACGCACCACATACAACAAAAAGAAGATTTATATGTATTCCCATTCCAATTGAGTAAATATACAAAATAATGACGGAAATGTTTATTTTATAAAGCACAAGTGTGACTATATTTTTTTTAAAAGAAATTAAATTTAGTTGCTCATTTGCTAAATTTTAATATAATTTATAAACATCGTTAGTGCAAAAAAAGAAAAGTATAATCTGATTATTTAAATGCAAAATCACTAATAGTGTTCTAATAATAATAATATGTTAGCACATAAAATTACTACTAAGTAGTCAAACATGAAACAAAACTATACAAATTTAAAATTTGTTATAGCAATATGTTTTGATTAATCTAACTTCTGTTCAAAATGGAAAAAAACAAACTAATAAATTAAATACTGATAAAACAAAATAGTATTCAGCGTAGCTAGGAAGCTCAATGATAATTCCACTACTAGTCGACATTCACACACTAACCACATAATATCCATTATCATTCTCATCTTAAATTCATATCTAAGCAATTCCTAAAAAATAAACCGGAAAAAGATTTTCTTAGGAACATTTCAATGAAGAACAACCCATCTTAGATTTTTTTTTGAGGAACATTTCAAAAAATTTTAGGGTTAACAAGTTTTTGAGGAAAAACCCGAAAAATAAAGGCTGCAAGGTCCCGTTTAACGTAAGGAGTATTCACCATCCTTTTTATTTTCATTTATATCAATCTCATCGAAACACAATCCCATATTCACACGGCTTAATGAAACAACTCTAAGCACGTCAAAAACATGAAAAAGAAAAGGAAACAAGCAACCTCATACTTGGTTTTCAATTGCAAGAAGAATTTGAAACATCAAAATGTCAATTAAAGAGACAATATACTTCCCAAACGATAACAACGCACAAACAAACCGGCACATAAAACAGCTACCGAAACATGATAACTAAAGTTGCTCATATCGACTTCTATGGAAGGTATTAACACCACTATTTTGAAGTGACTATTGGAGAGATCACATGTTCACAATTTTTAACATTATAATGCAACAAGGAAAATTCTTCCCCAACCAAACATATTAGTCTTGAAACAAAATATTAGCATTCGGAGCTCAGGTAAATTATGCACCAGACATGAACATAAAGATATAAACTGATTAAGAGGGTTCGGAGATGCCTTGTAAAAGTTTCTCTAAGCACCCTTACCAAATACACTAAAGCATTCAACAATGAGATCATCAGATGAACACACTCCTAACACAGCATTATTGAGATTATTATACAATTACACATATATCACAGTACTCCAGAAGTGATTGTCACAAAATAACTGTCTATTTTGAAACACTATAAATAGCTTTTAGAATAATTTATTTTTAAAGCTATCTCTCACAGTTTTTAAAATAAGTGATTCTAAAAGCTGTTTAGTAGAATTTCAAAACAGGCTCTAACTCTTATAAGACATCTTTCACCATGAGAGTATTCTATGATATCTCATACCAGTATGCAGATTAGTTAAGAACTTAAACTACATAGCAAGTAATGCATTTCAAACTACACATTCCATAAAGTGATCCAAGATAATCTTGGTAATGTTCGAAATTGCTGAAATGACCAAGTATTCAAGGCAGAATATTATGCTACGCACGATACATTCATCATCGATAGAGGTAAAAATCAAACACGAATATAAAAAGGGAACAATTCAAAACTTTTGCGTAAAAAGGACTCATGTAACATAAATTAGACCTAGATCAAAGTCACTTCTTCACAAGTCCACAAAATAAGAACAGAACATAACCAAGGATATCAAAAGTAGGAGCAGAAGACGAACACATCAATCGCCTTTTCTTCGGAAGGAGCATCCCTCTGTGAGTCTAGCACGGCCGCCGGTGGGTTGGCAGAGAACCGTTTGGCAGTTGCCGCATACCACAACAGTCTGTGAATGGCTGAAAACTGTGGTTCTGCAAATACAAACAAACACATAATAGAAACCATTAGATCAATAAAAGCACCAAGCCCCAATTTATTCACATGGGGAATCTAAGAATAAAACAATGGAAATAGAAGCTCACATGTTGAAGCAGCCCTGACACTTTACGTCCATGAAGAAAGAGTTGGGGGATTGTACGAGACGCTTAAGCTTGTGCTTCCTTTTCTCAAGCTCAGCGGGAGGGTTGAGCAAATCGTAATCGTTTGAGAGAACCTATTGCCAAAAGAAATGGAAAATCAATTGAAATGAATATCGGAAATTCATAAATATAACAAGAAAATCAATTGAAAAGAAACACAGAAACTCAGAAGGACGGGTAATACAAAATCAATTGAAAAAAAAAAACAGAAACTTGAAAGGACGGCTAACCCAACAACAACAAAAAAATTAATTGAAATGAAACACAGAAATTAAATCTGACGTGAAAATCAATTGAAATGAAACATGAACTGCGGCTAATCCATAGACAAATTACCATCTTTGTTTCAAGCCGAGGCGATGTGAGAGAGCTGTACAGGCACACGAAACGGAGAAGAGGATTACTAGGGTTTTTGTTTTTATAGTTGTGGTAGATTGCTAGTAATATATTGGGCCCTTTAATGGTCTTAAAGTTTGGGCAACTTTAAGAAACCCATGTTTGATATGGGCTATATATAATTTATTAAAGGCCGGTTAATGGCACTAACCTTTTTGGTAAATACACTAGTTTGATAAATACACTATTTTTTTTTTTGAAATACACTATTCTTTGTTCGGCAATTTTTTTTGAAATTTTTTAATTTTTTCGGAAATTTTTTTGAACTTAGTGTAAAAATAAAAATTTGTTCGAAAATTTTTACCGAAAATTTGTAAAAATTTCGAAAAAAATGTCAAACATATTAATGTTAGTGTATTTCCTAAATGGCTAGTGTCAATAACATGGGCCTTTATTAATTTAATTTACTAATATCTTATTTTTAAATGTGTTTAAATATATTGAGGATGTGCATTCAATGTTTTTACTCTTTATATTCCTGACATCTTGTCAATTGCAGTATCACAATATTTAAGCATAAGAATGATCCACTCCAAATTTTTTTGTATCATCTTTGTAGTATCAGCTGCATATTTAATCTAATCTAATACGAACACAATTTTGGAGCGTACTGTTATTTGGCTCTATTTTTGTTATAGTTCAACTTTTACTCACACATTTCGTGATAGATCAAACAACATTATGTGTACAAATTTAAAAATCGTTCCTGTTGTTACTAAAAAATCATCATACATTTAAGTTTTATGATACAATTGGTCCACAATAGACTTACTCATTAATTAAAAAACATACTTTTATAATATAAGTTAATAAAAAAAAGTTTAAAAATAGTAGACGATTTAATGAAATAAAGACTAAATAAGGTTTTTTTTTTTTACTCTTTAAGTAATACAAAAATTATGAGAGTATCAACCTATACAAATATTACAAAATAGAATATTTGATTTTTTTATTTTATATTTATAGAATCACTTAAATAATATTTATGTCATTTTTATAGTTTAGTTGATAAACAGCAATATTCATCACATGCATTTGTACGATACAATTCTAGTTAGATGATCTATTAAACAAATATATATTTCTATATATAGAAGTTCACATTTTGAATGAATAGATTTAATTTAATAGTTGAGAATGTTCTCTAAAATACTCTTAAAAATTGCAAACCATAAATATTCTAAAGAACATTCATTTTTCAATCTACAATTTCATTGAAAATTTGAAAAAAAAAATCAACAAACTATTCAACAATCACTATTTATCCTTATTATCAATTTAGGGTTTTTGTGCCCTATTAAAAAATTACAACATAGTTCAAAAAAATTAAACTAATTACAAATTGATTCCATGTAAATAGAGGTGGCAAATGGGACGGACTGGCCATCGGGCCAAAGCATATTTACAGGTCGGCCCGGCCCGACCATTCTTTAAGTGGGCCTATAAAATGTAGCTCAGTCCAAATGTCGAGTAGAGCGGGTCAAAATTACCAACTTTTACATGTAAACGGGCTCATCGGACCAAGCCACATTCATGGGTCTGGCCCATTTGTTGGACCGTAAAAATTGAGTCCAGCCAAATATTGGGTAGGTCAGGTCGGCCCGTCGTGTCTGGCCAAAATTGTAAATAAAAAATGCACTTCTGTGCAAAAAAAAACTATGCGTTTGTGCAAATATTTGAATCTATGGGTAAATATAGTCTTTTTTTAAACCAATATATAAATGTCCCTTTTATATAATTAATAAGAAGCAAAGTTATAGATAATATAAGATAAAGTCTTGCATGAAAATAGTTTATGATAAGTTTATCATGAATCAATTTTAAAGTATCAAATATTTGATCATGAGTACTAAAAATCTCATTAAAAGTATAAAAATATGAGTCAATGATATTATGTTATGATTGTTATAAATTTTACAAACTCCAACTTTTGATGATAAATATTTTAATATATTTAACCAAATATTTTATACTTTAAAACAGCTTCATAATAAATTTATAATTAACATATGTACTCATAATCTAAAGGTAGCTTATAATTATACAAATAAAATGAGATGTAAAATTATATTATAGTATAACTATTTCAAAATCAACTCCTCATAACAATAATATGAAAAATATAAATTAGTTTTAAAACATAAATTGGCATATGCCCATTGGTTTCAAGGATAACATATTGTAGGCAAGGAATTTACTGAAAAGTGTATCTTTTCTGTAATAAATAGTGTAACTGTTTAAAAATACACTTGAGTTGCACGGTGTAACTGGTGCACAAGAGACTTACTCATTTTTATATTATTGCCAGAATGGGGACCTACCGGGGTCCACCACTGGATAAATAGTTAAATGTGATAAATTTTACATTTGATCTTATAAATATTTTAAATGTTAAATTATTCTTTTGAAATTCAAATTTTAAAATATTTTTAACAGAAGATACCCAATTTTAATTTTGAGACATTTTACCCTTTACAAATTGGTATTAGAGATCACAGGATGAAGAGGTGTTTGATGAGCTTATAGCTTTTTAAAATATCTTAGGGTGTTGATAGGCGAACTATCCGAGGCTAATCATGAGATTAATTAGCCCAAGACTAAGAAGGTCGTCGTTATGTTTAGGAGCCAAGCCCTCCACCTTGACCAAAGTCAACATAAAGAAGCTCGCCGAGAAGAAGAAGAAGGTCACCCAGGCTCCTAATGATTGAGTCTAATAACCAGCAATGCCCGGGAGAGAGAAGCTCGCAGGCGAGCTTCCCCTTTTGAAGGGAAACTCTCCCACATCCATGGAGACCCAGCAAGAGTCCACCTCTACATTACTCTCAAAACAACAAGGCCTTGAAGCTCGCCTAGGCCAAGGACGTTGATAACGTGTATATAAGGAGCAGGTAGATATGTAATAGGACAAGCGTTGTAAAGGTAGCATGATAGTGAGATAAGACAAGTGTCACGGACACTTGTCAACACCTAAAGCCAAGAAGACTCACAAGGTGCCCCCCACACATGCAAACCTATAAATATGTCTCCATTGTACCTTTCTCTCTCTAAACTTTCATAATAACACAAATACTTTCTCTCACTAAACTCTCACTCTCTCTCTCTACATTCAAAGCTCAAGAACAAATCATATAATCTTGTTATTGTTTGATAGATTCTCATAGATTAACAGCCATAATCCTACAATTAGTTAAATCTATCAACAATTTGGCGCTAGAAGGAGGGTTCGAACCTCCGATTCTAAAAAGATCCGAGAGCAAAAGTGATAATTATTTGAAAATTTGAAGGTGTTCTTGGCAAAGACTCAAGAACACTTGGAGATACACTTCAAATTTCCAGTTTCCTTGACAAATTCCCAGAATTTTGGACACATAACATAACAAAACAGACCCTAAACGCATGCGTGTAGGCAAATAAATAAATCTTATGACAATTTGCGTGCATGCAAGGCTAGAACGGATCTTGGACAAAATTACTTTTGTTGGAAATCGACAACCTTAACGACCTTCTCCTCAAAACTGAACCATGTCTAAGGAACAAACCTCAGCAACCACGAGAAGGTGGAAAGGATAGGATGGGGAAGCCTCGCACTGAGCTCCTCAGAAAAACAACGCTTTGCGAGCTCCCCAGCGAGTTATTGTGGCTGTGGCCCAAGACGAATTGAACCCAGCCCTCAGGAACCTCGCCAACGATCCTGACGAACTTCAACGAACCATTACTGCTCTTTAGAGGCTGCAACAAAGACAGCAGGGTGACCTCGCCCAGATATCCAGGCAAGCTCCTGCCACCGAGGCCAGGGAGCAGGCAACTAGGCCGACTCAAGGCACTCAAACCCGGGGGCAGGCCAGCGACCTTCAGGCCGAACAAGAGGCGAGCTCCGCTCAAGCTCGCCAGTACAGGGAACGAACCGACAAGACCAAGGTGGTGGAGAGGCTGGTCTCGCGAGACGGGTGAGCTTCAGCTTACACCGGGGCATCTGCCACCCACCAATCTCAAGGAAGAGAAATCCTCCAGGGAAGACTAGGGCCTAGACATGAAGAGGAAGAACGAGTGGCGGCCCCTGTTTCATCCCGGAGGGAAGAATCGGACCTACAGCCTCGTAGGTCCGCCCACGATCGATTGAGAAGACCAGCGACCAACAGACTTGGCCCTAACAGAGGCTGTTAGTTCCAGCCTGCCATAGAGGGCCACCCCAAAACGAGGGACTACTGGGACGTGCGTCCACGAGGCGCACGACCTTTGAACAGCTTCCACTGGAGGTGGCTCATGATGACGAGTTGGCTACACTCAAAAAGGTCGTCGAACAGCTACAAATACAGGTAGCTGCGAAATCCGGGGGACCTGATGCCACTACTCTCCCTGCATCTCCATTGGCACATGCCATTTTAAAAGTGCCGATTCAGAATAAGATCCAGTTCCCGGTGATGTCTGCAAACAAGAGCGAATCTGACCCGAAGGTCCACCTTGCTAACTATGCGGACTACATGATTTTTGTAGGTGCCACGGACGCCACTCAATGCCGAAACTTCCCGCTGACTCTCAGGGATCGAGCTCATCGTTGGTTCTCATCACGCGCCCCAGGGTCAATTCAATCTTTTGGCCAACTTACGCGGGAGTTCTTGGCCCACTTTTCTGGATTTAGGTCCTACCTAACCCAAAAGCACCGGCTCGCCAACATTCACCAAGGCGAGAACGAGACCGACCAGCAGTACTTGGAAAGGTTTGACAAGATACTGCTGGAGGGCGAGCCGGTAAGCGAAGATACAAAGATTGTTACGGTGATGGCCGGACTCAAGAAGGGCACCGAGCTCTGGAAAGAAATGCATCTTGCATGCCCGAACACATACACCGAGTTTAGACACAAAGCGGGGGTGTACGTGGCCATGCAAGAGGCCCTGATGAAGGAGGTCGGTGCCCCCGAGGAGAAGAAACAACATGGGAAGAAGTCCGGGGGCAAGTACAAAGCACCCCGGAACTTGAAGGCTTTCAGCGATGGGGATGAGTTCAAGGAAAAACTCAACCAAGACTTACTGTCTCCGTCGACCACGTCTTCGCGGCGGTCAAAGACAAAGCAATGTTGAACGAACCACAGAGAATCCGTCAAGACCGCACGAAGCTAAACCCCAATAAATTATGTGCCTACCACCAGTCCATCGGCCACTTCACCAGCAAATACCGTGACCTCCTCAAGCAATTGTGGAAGTTTTACGAAGATGGGAAGTTGGCCGGGTTTGTAAAGAAGGCACCTGCCAAGAGAACCAGGATTGAAAGGAGGGAGGTCTCTGATGATGAAGAGAAGGGTGAGGACCGACGTGGTCCTCATCACAGGCGTAGGGCACCTCCCCAACCTCAACAAGATCAAGAGCCAACACGGGAACTCCTGGTTCTCAAAGAAGTGATTGGAGCTGCCGGAGGTCCCCAAGATGGTAGTTCCTCCATCTCCAAAAGACAAAGAAAGACCGAGGTTCGGGCCATAAACCAAGTACAAGAAGGCAGCTCCAGCTCCAAGCCCGCCAGTCAACCCACAGTCGAGCTTACATTTTCTCAGGCGGACTTGGAGGGGATTCTAACTCCCCATAACGACTCGTTGGTGATAAGCGCCAACATTATGAACGTCCGAGTTCACAGGCTGCTTGTGGACACCGGCGCATTCACCAACATTCTCTTCAAATCCACCTTAGATGCCTTAGGTGATTTTGAGTCGTACATAGAACCTAGTAATGCTAGGATAGTGGGGTTCGGGGAAGCTGTAACCGTCCCCATAGGCAATATTAGGTTGAGCGACCAACTTGTATCGGCTGAGGACCCGGAGCGGAGACTGACTAGGTTAGTAGATTTCCTCGTTGTCGACCAGCAGTCCTCTTACAACGGGTTCCTTGGCCGCTCTTTTATCAATGAATTCAAAGTGGCGTGTTCGACCTACTACTATTGTCTCAAATTTCCAACTCCTAAAGGTGTCGGGACCATTAAAGGTGACCAGAAAAAGGCTCGTGAATGCTTACTTCAAATTAAAAGCGGTCAAGCAGGAAATAATGTTGCACCAGTTCATGTAATTGAAGAGGTGGTTCAGATTTCGGCTGATGAGCCCAACATCCTAGATGTCATCTCAATCGAATCAGAGTTGATGGAGGTAGGCGATCAGCCGGACGAAGTGCAGTTAGCCCAACACGAGGAACCGATGGAAAACATGCAACCGGCACCCATGGAAGGAGTGGAGGAAGGTCAAACTAGCCATGTGCAAGAACCTGCGCAAGACCAACAATCTGCGCCCATGGAAGTGGTCAATGATGCTCAAGGCAAACAACCAGCGGGAGATCAAGAACCAGTACCAACGGAGGTTGATCAAGTTCCCTAGGTTGCAGAACCATCCCAGGTTGAAGGACCATCCAATCCAGCCCCACAGGAAGCAGGAAAAGTTGATGAACCTGTTAAAGTTGGAGAAGGTGGTGAAGACCTTGAACCGCGAATTGGCTACGAACCTACGATGAAGGAGAACTTGGAGGAGTTCCTGAAGGACCCAAGGTGGAAAAACCAGAAAAGGAAGGCCACTCCCATGGAGGAATTAACAGTAATTCCGGTGGACCCGGAAAGGGACTTGGAACTTTTTATAGGTTCTGAGTTGCCAGAACCGTACCGGTAAAAAATGGAGCTCTTTCTCATGTACAACCTGGATGTATTTGCCTGGTCCCATGAAGACATAACGGGAATCCCGTTGGAGCACACATGTCACCGGCTCAACATATATCCGGCGAGGAAACCTGTGCACCAAAAATGAAAGAAGTACGGACCAGACAAATACAAAGCTTTAACCACGGAGGTCAAGAAGTTGTTGGACAACAAGTTGATCAAGGAGCCTTGTACCCGCAGTGGGTTGCAAACCCAGTCCTGGTGAAGAAGCCCAATGGAACGTGGAGACTGTGCATTGACTTCGCGGACCTGAACAAGGCGTGCCCAAAAGATAACTTCCCACTGCCCCACATCGATCAACTTGTAGATAGCACTGTAGGCCACGAAATGATGACATTTATGGATGCCTTTGCAGGCTATCACCAGATAGCAATGCACCCAAACGACCAGGAACACACGGCGTTCTACACCAACAAAAACTTGTATTGCTGGGAAAGGATGTCGTTCGAACTTATCAACCCTGGAGCCACCTACCAAAGGTTGGTGAACAAGATGTTTGATCAACACATCGGCCATACCATGGAGGTGTACGTGGACGACATAGTTGTTAAGAGTTTGCGAAAGGAGGATCACTTCGACCACCTAAAACAAACATTCGACATACTACGCCAGTACAACATGAAGTTAAATCCAAAAAAGAGCAGCTTTGGCGTACATTCAGGGAAGTTCCTGGGGCATTTAGTGAGCCAACAAGGAATAAAAGTCAATCCGACACAGGTCAAATGCATCATTGAAATGACCGCACCAGATTCAGTGCAGAAGGTTCAAAGGTTGACCGGATGTTTGGCAGCTTTGAACCGGTTCATCTCCAGATCCGGAGACCGGAGTCGTCCCATTTTCAAAGTAATAAAGGCTAACAGACTGAGGCAAAAGGATGATTTCCTGTGGACGAGTGAATACTAGAGGGTCTTTGAAGACATGAAAGCATATCTGGCGAATACCCAAATACTATCAAAACCGGTACCTGGTGTGAAGATGTACCTGTACCTAGCTACGTCGGAGGTGGCCATTAGCTCCGTCCTGGTTCGAGAAGAGGGCAAAACACACTTACCAGTATATTACGTAAGCCAAGTCTTACATGAAGCTGAGTTGCGGTACACCCCAACGGAGAAGCTAGCCTATGCACTGGTTATGAGTGTTAGAAAATTGCGACCCTATTTCTTCGACCATCCAGTAGAGGTGTTGACAACGTTCCCACTACGACAAATACTACACCGTCCAGACACTGCAGGACGCTTGTTGAAATAAGTACTAGAGGTCAGCCAATACGGTATAACCTACGCACCCTGAACATCAATCAAGGGACAAGCGCTTATCGATTTCATTGTCGATCTAACATTCCCGCAAGATCCGACGAGGGGGCGTATAGCTCCGTGGCACCTCTACGTTGATAGATCATCGACTACCACAGCAGCAGGAGCCGGTGTAGTATACTGATAAGCCCAGATAGGAAAGTCCTCACCTCCACAATCCGGTTCGACTTTAGAGCAGCCAACAACGAGGCAGAGTACGAAGCATTGATAGCCGGACTTAGGTTATCATTAGCTGTGGGGGCAAACAATCTACAAATTTTTAGAGATTCCCAACTAATAATATCCCAAGTCCGGGGAGAGTACGAGGCTAAAGACCAACATATGATGACATATCAGAAGATAGTAGCACATTTGATCTCGATGTTCAAGCAAGTCTACATCAACCAGATTCTAAGATTGGAAAACACACAAGCTGATGCACTAGCCAGACTAGCTACCAGCAATGGCGAAGCAGACGTGACGGAGGTCATCATCACCAAGCTGAAGAACCCCTCGAAGTCTGATTACAAAATAAACCAGACTTCGAATGGGGGGCAGGAAGATAGCGAAGATTGGCGCACTCCGATCCAAAAATATTTGAAGGACGGGTCATTCCCTGAAGATGCGTGGGAGGATAGTCGGCTAGTGAAGCAAGCTGCAAGATATACGTTGATAGACGACCAACTCTACAAACGTGGATTCTCTCTACCCCTACTCAGATGCTTGTCTAAAAAGCAAGGGTTCGAGGTGTTAGAAGAAATCCACCAGGGAATTGGCGGAAGTCACGCTGGGGGCAATCTTTGGCATACAAGACAATTAGACAAGGGTACTATTGGCCCACTCTACGAAAAGATGTCATTAGCTTCGCTCGAAGGTGCTGAAAGTGTCAACTGTTCGCACCTAATATCCACTCCCCAGCTACTCAACTTAAATCGGTCTTCAGCCTATGGCCTTTTGCAAAATGGGATATCGACTTGATCGGCCCATTCCCACCTGGCAGAGGTGGTGTGAAGTTCGTTGTAGTAGCAGTGGACTATTACACTAAGTGGGCTGAAGCCGAGGCGCTTACAACAGTAACACAAGAAAGAATGATCGGCTTTATATGGAAAAATTTAATATGCTGATTCGGACTTCTGCAATCAATTGTGATGGACAACGGCAGACAGTTCGACGGTCAGAAGTTGAGAGAATTTTGCAGTTCATGGAATATCAAAAAGCATTACTCAACTCCATACCATCCCCAGTCGAATGGTCAAGTAAAAGCAGTGAACAAAATATTGAAGCATGTGCTGAAGATCCGCCTCGAAGATAAGAAAGGAAGTTGGGCAGACAAACTTCCGGAGGTTCTATGGTCGTACAGAACTTCATACCGAGCAAGTACCGGGGAAACACCGTTTGCCTTAGCCTTCGGAACGGAAGCAGTAGTACCGGTAGAAGTCCAGAACAAGACTTGGAAGGTGGTGGGATATGATGAGAAGGAGAACGACGAAGCTTTAGCAGTAGAGAAAGACTTACTCGAAGAAACTAAGGCTTCGTCAGAGATGAAGAATGCCACCTACAAGCGGAGAGAAGAAAAGAAATACAATTCCCAGGTTCGAGATCGAAAGTTCAAAGTGGGGGATTTGGTGCTAAGAAAGAAGCTAGCAACCCCACCGGGTATATTCGGACCAAACTGGGAAGGACCATTCCGAGTTACCGCAGTCTGGCAAACGGTACACACGACCTTGAAGACGCAGAAGGGAATGCCCCATCATATACATGGAGTGCAGCACAACTAAAGAAATGCTATCAGTAGCAACGGAAGGGTTGGAGTATGAAAAGAAGCCCGTCACGCCGTGAATGCTCAGAAGAAAGCTTATATGTCCCCTAGAGAAGAAGCTGCTACATTTCCTTGAGGAGTGTGTCCAAGATCAAGTGTGTCCCACTAAATTAGACTTTCGAAAACAGAGTATACCCAGCTGTTGGCAGTAGAGGAAGGTGAACCACTACTTGTAATAGACTAGTCAAAGGTTCGCATCAGAAGTGTTGACGGCAACCTATGTAAATTGCATTACTAAATGAAGTTAGAATTTTTCAGAAATATCAATTGTTCGAAGCTTCGTAATACACAAGGACCAAAGTCCCAAACGTTATAATCTAAAAGCTCAAGGCAAAGGCCAAAGTGCCCAAAGGTTAGCAAAGGTGTCCTTCATAAAGGATTACTAAGCACTTACTGCCCTAAGTTAGAAAAATTCACGAAAAAGACGGTTAAAACGTCTAAGGCAAGGTTCATGGAACCCGATCGCCCAAAGTGAATTAAATGAAGTACAACTCGCTACCCTAAGGGGTCTAAGACGAGCAATTTGCGGCCCTAAGTGGTGTAAGACGAAGAATATGTACTAGTCAAACAAAGGTACGATTCGTAGTCCAAATCGACGTAAAATGAACAATTCTCTTCTTAAAAATAGAATAAGACGAATAAATAAGTACCAAACATATAAACATGAGCTAATTAAAGATATAATGTCTGTAAAATTTAAATGAACGAATTAAAACAAAAGATTAGATTTCATTCAAAAATACTTGAAAAACTTTCAAGTAAAATGATACTTGAAAAATTCTCAAGTATAAGAAGTTGCGCTAGTCACAAAGGTCGACTTGCTAACCATCTTTAAAACTACAAAAAGAGCTTCTTCTGGGCGAGCTATATAGGCCCGACGAGCTTCAACTACTTTAATGAAAAGAAACTACAAAAAGCTAAGGAAAACAAAAGATGATAAACTAAGAAGTAGGGGCATCAGACTGGGCGACCTCCGGAACGGCGGGGGCATCGAGAGTAGGAGTGGCAGAAATATCAGCTGGGACCTCAAGGTTGGCGACCTCAGGGTTGGCAACCTCCACACCAGCTACCTGGCGACCTTGGGGAGAAAGCCTTGGCAAAATTGTGATATTCCCCGTAAGGCCACTAGTATCCAGCTCGCTGGTGTCGAGCATAGCATCCCCACAAACTTCCTGCAGCTGCTCCATTGTGGGCGGAGTTCGCTCTTCTCCCTCAGCGACCTCCTCTTCAGCCTCGACGACCGGAATCTCAAAAGTTTGAATAATGTTAAAGCACTCCCGGGCTGAGTCGAGGTTGATCCCATATCCGGCGAGGTCGCCAATGTTTAGCTCAGTGCCTTCTGGAATTTTGGCCTTGGCCAAACAGTCATCAAACTCGGACACTAAAGCATCCCACTCGCTCTCCTTGTTCATCCTTACCCACTAGAAGGACCGGATGACTTCAGCATAGCAGAGGATGAAGCCGACGTCCGTGGTGACCACCCTGGCGAGCTCCAGGGCCTCTGGTGAAATTGAAGCATCGGACTGGCCCCGAAGCTCGGCGATCTCCAAAGCCTTCGCGGCGACCTCCTTGTGTAACTTAGAGCACTCTGCCAAGTTGCCCTGGTTCTGCTCTCGGACGATGTTCACCTCGTCCTGCATCTTGGCGAACTCTTCCTCCCTGGCGGCGAGCTTTTGGCGAGCTAATTCAAGTTCAACCTTCTGACGGTTGAAATCAGCTTGAATTTTCTCTAACTTCTTCAGGGCATTCTGCTCTGCCACCAGGGAAGCTTTTGCTTTCGCCTCCATCCAGGCGAGTTCCTCGACGACCTTCTTACACTCATCCCCTAGCCGGTTGACCAAGACCTTAGCATCGTGGCGAGCTTTGTCAGAGGCCGTAATATCGTCAGTGATGAGCTGTGTAGCGGCCAAAGCTGCACAAGCATAGTGCATGCCCAACCTCGCCAGGTCTGCAGGCTTCTGCCTCTCAATCATGGCGAGCTCGGATGCCGAGAGATACTTGGGAGCCTCGGTGAAGATTCGGCGAGCTGGCCCGGGTGGAAGCTCCCTTGCAGAGGCCAAGGCTTTGCACCTCTCAGCCATGTGAAGAGCCTCCGGACGATGTGGGAACTCGGCGGGGCCATATCTACAAACCATTGAAAGGTTAGGATTAAATATGTAAAAAATCGACGTCCAACTCCAAAATATTCTGTTCACTTACCCAAACCTATCGGGATTGAGCCCGAGAAGGGTATCGTCATGGATGGGAATCCCATACTGAGATGGCGGTGGCGCACTCTGAGGAGTTGGAGGTGCTGGAAAAGAATGGGGAATGATAGATCGCCCCGAACCTCCGTGACCTGATCTAGAGCCACCCCGGTCACTCAGCTCGGAGTCCTCATCACACAGACCAAACCGGGGCCACTTTTTAGTGCAAGCTTCTTCCTCGCTCATAGCGACCCATCCCCACGTTGGAGAGATTGCTTGGACTGATGGGTCTGAGGCTGAGAACCTCGCTCAGAGCCGGAGTCGCCTCTCCCTGATCCCTTCTTGGTCTGAGCGACCTTGTCCTTGGCTTGCTGGGGAGGTGGGGCTTTCTTTTGCGAACTTGACCCCCCAGCTTTGTCAGTAGTTGATGCAGCCTTGGCAAGGTCCGCCTTCTTTGTCGCCTCCAACACTACCCCAGATGGAACTCCGGCTCGGTTTGGGCAAGGTTTACCCATTTGGAGTTGGCGACCTAGGAAGTGATAAACTTCGGGAACTTCGACGGGCGGAAGGGCGACGTCGAGGCCTTCACCTACATAAATGAAACAAATCATGATTAGTAACTTGGCGAACTTCACCAGCAAAAGGGCGAGCTATGAAGACTTGAAAATCTTGAAGATCCGGACCCTAAGCAGCAAGGTGGTGTGGCGAGGTTAGAACACCGGCAAACCTCCGGCAGTGATGCTGACACAAATGCTTAATCTCCCGATCCTTCTGTTCCCATAGACAGCACACAGTCAGCACAAAATCAAAGCCAATGGACACCTCAGGCTTTCCAGGGCTCGACTTATGGTGCTTCGGACCTGCAAAAGAGAAGATTAGATTAGTAAATCTAATCCAACTCACACACACCGAAATACACCACCTACTGCTAGCTTCTCCATATTCCTCGGGGGAGAGAATATGCCCTCCTCATCCATTCGAAGCTCGCCAATCCCCACCAATGAAGATGAAGTGCTCTTTCCAGTCGCTAACCTTATTGGGAGAATTCTTAAAAATTTCTCTCCCGGGCGAGCTTTGAGGTAGTAGTACCCCTTGCCGTCTTTATCTTGCTGGGTCACAGTGAACAACTCATTAATCTCCGCTGTGGTTAGCCGGTTCTCATACCCATCAAGCCCGAAGATCGTCAACGTCGCCAAGAAGCAGCTCCAAGCATTTGGTGTGAGCTGCGTGATGGCGAGGTTGGTATCCATCAGAAACTGCCCAATGATAGGGTGCAAGGGTAAAGTGAGCCCGACCTCAAAGGTGTGTATGTTGATGGCAGTTAGTCCGGGAGGAGGAATGTCAGCCCGCTCATTCTCTTCCGGAGCATACTAGAAAATATCCAATGGGATGCGATATTTCTTGTGAAGTTTCGGCAACGAGTATTAACGGATGATACTCTCAACCTCGTTCACCTTGAAGTCATATTTACCATCAGCATCTCAGAAAGTTCGCTCGAGCAGGGGGAAGGTAACCGCATGCCTCCTCACATACTCCGCCCAATTGAACTCATGTATAATGTCGGAGGGGACCTGATGTTCCGGGAGTTTGGGGAATGGAAAGTCAATGAAACGAAGGTACTCGTAGGTAACCTCCACTCCTCCATCATTATCCTCCTCATCAATCTTGCAGGCAAGATCGCTAGCTTGGTCGCCAGTTTCGGCGACCTCTTCCTGAGTCTCAGCGACCTCCGCCTCATCCTGGGCGATGACCTCACCAGTAGCTCGGTCAAAGTCCCTCCAAAGCTCGCGAAAGTCCGACCCTTCACCCCCAGAGTTGGTGGCCTTTTCCCCAAAATCAGGGCGGACCTTGCCCGAAAGCTCGCCAAGATTTGTGCGAGCTACTGAGCTCGCCCCGGAGCCAGATTCAATGATAATGGGGGTCATTTGGGGGATTGACAAGTTATCAGTCATAGGCCTTTTTTCCGGGTTGTGATTTGAGATGGTTCGACTTGAAGATTGGTTAGACATGATTGAGTTAATGAGGGTAAAATCTTAGTTATTAAGTTTGAGTTGACCAGAGTTAATGCAACAGTCGCCGGAATGTTAAGGAAGATAATCGGAAACGTCCAAAATTCCCAAAGATCCGAAGAAAATGGGAAAAGAACAAGAAGGAATCTGCAGAAAAGAGAAAAGAAAGAAGAAAATGGAGTTCTACCTTGGAAAGCACTCGAGAATCCGTCGGACGCAAGAAAGACAATCACCGAAAAAATTCCTCTGGGAGTCGGAAGTGTAAAAGTGTGAAATGAAGAAGATTTCTTATATTTATAGACGTCGGGCGAGATGTAATATCCAACTTGTGCAGGGACTAATGTGCAATGAATTTGAAAGATCTGTCACGATGGGCGAGGGAAGTGAGGCCTAAAAAGGCGTACACGATGCCTTGATTCTCGCACCACATTGGCTCACTCACCGCCACATCGAAGCTCGCCAAAAAGCTCGGCATTAAGTCTAAAGATAGTTCGCCGACACGCGAGCTCTCACCCATCGAAGTAATTCAGCTCGCTCACACATTAGAAATATCAGGATGTGAGCGAGCTGGGGAGCAAATGTTCATAGACGAACTATCTGAGGCTAATCATGAGATTAATTAGCCCAAGACTAAGAAGGTCGTCGTTATGCTTAGGAGCCACGTCCTCCACTGTTGGTCCCAAATAAGCAAAGACATGTGTGTGGGGGGGGGGAATACACCTGTAAGTCCAATTTTTAAATAGACAGTTAATCAGAGGACTTCCTTTCAAAGTACAGGCTACTACAAAAGATCAGTGGACTTGAAGGTCGCCTGACGAGCAACCTGAGTTCTTGTTCAAGTTGAGTTATGCAGCGGATTATTAATGAAAGCACTTGAAGTTATAAACTCACACAAAAGAACAAGAGACACAGGGATATATAGTGGTTCGGAGTTCAACTCTGCTACATCCACTTTTCCTGATTTAACAGGAGAATTCCTTAACCACAGGAATTCCTTGTTTTAGAGTGCCAAGGTGCACTGATCAAGAATAACTCCTCTTGATCTTTAGGATTTTCACTGAGTCCTAGTCCTCTCAAATTTCAGACTGAGACACTCCTCAGCTTACTTTCTTCCACTCACAACCTTGAACATTACTTGGTTTAAGGATTTGAGTTTTTCCAACTATGGTTGAGATAACCCTTTACAGTGAAGACTAATATCTAGATAGGGTTATCTCAGTAGGCTTCTGAGATATTATAATGTAAGCCTAAATACAAGATTGAAATCTAATCAATGTAAGCACTTGGGAAATTAGAGTGATTTTCGAGTGCTTGAACTTTTCAGTTTTTCAGTTGAGCTTGGTAGTTTCCCGTTCTTAACTTCTTCTTTTGTTCTTGTATTTATAGACTTAAATTTGAAATACTATCTGTTAGAGAGATAGCTTCAAATTTAAGTTATTTTGGTGTACCAACGTTCTTCAAGATTTTCCTCAGATTCTGGATGGTCAAATCTGTGAACATGTAGCAGTCTAACGTTCAAGAAATCTTCTTCAGATTTTGGATGGACAACTCTTAAGCATTAATGGTTGATAGCTCATTAAATGCCTGCTTCGAGTTAATGGAGCCGCCTTTGAAAACTGTGCCATCCTAGGTTGTTGGTTGCTTCTGAACTTGGTACAGACAGGACAGGTTTTGTGTCAGATCCGTACCTAGGTGGCAGTACCTCATTGGCCTGTCTTAATTGTTGCTCAGTCCAGTCTAACGATTGTATTGAAGTCCTCTGTCTTTTCATCAGGTGACTTGGAACATTTTCTTTGCTGCATTTAAAAACTTTATTTATGTGTTGGCTGCTTCCTTATTAAATGCTGAAGACATTTAATACATCAGTGTACTTGTCTTCAGGAGAGTCCTTCAGGCTGCTTGGACTTAGTCTTCTGAGGTGCATTCTTCAGATAGTGGGTGTATCTACTAAACCTTCATCAGACTAGTCTATAAGTCATCAGGCTAGTCTTTAAAACATCAGACCAGTTTTTACATAATTAGTCTGTTACAATTAGACATATATTCTAAGTTCTTATCATAGCCTCCTAACAATTTAGGCTATTATTACTAAGTCTTAGATATACATTAATAAATCAGGGGAGTCTTTGGGATTTATCAAAATATTCTACAAGTCATTTCCCAACAATTTCCCCCTTTTTGATAAGTACAAAGACTTATCCTGACTAGCCTATATCAGAAGACTTTTACTTAGCAAAATTAACATTTTTCAGAAGTTCCCCCTGAGTGAGTACCTGCAAGTTAGTTAAGCAGTTTATAAAGAAGTGCATAGGCCTCGCAGATAATGAGATATTATCTTGGGCCAAAGGATAGATATTTTCATTGATATAAAAATGATTACAGTTTACATGATTCCACTGTAATCATTGTACTATCCTGCCCAAAAAAAAAAACTTTCTGCTTCTTCCATCAGCTTTCATTGCCTTACAGGCTCCCAAAGGCTGGCTCAACTCCATATTGTGCAAACACTCTTTTCTTCAGCTCCATTTTTCTCTCCATTATCTCCTTGCTGTGTCCCCTTAACCCAAGCTGATCACAAACAACTAGTCATTCATTCAGGATATCCTGCATCCTTATTTCTCCACTGGCATCCATTGGAGGCATGAACAGGATAGGTCCTGGGGATTTGAAGGGATCACCTCCACTGTGCTCCTCCAAAAAGTTCAGAATCCTTTGATATAAGGCAGACCAATTTTCCACCATTTTCTGATGAAAAACTTCACCAGTTTCCACTCCACCAAACTCTCCTTTCACATAGAAGGAGTATACAAACTCCCTCTTGGCTTCCTCCCAGGAGTCATTGATCTCCTTAGGAACCCAAGGATCTATGTGAGGGTACATTGCAATGGGCTCACTATCCTGAGCCTGGTTTCTTCTTGCTTTCATCCTCCAGTAAGAGTTTCTGGGCTTCCTTGGTGGTGGGGGCTTCATCACTTGGCCACTCTCAATCAATCTCTGCTTCTCCTCCATCTTCTCCAGATTATATTGATCAAGAGTCTTTCCTTCCTTAACTGCCTGGGGCAGTGGGCTGAGTGTAGGTGGCCTGAAAAGGTCCTCAGTGGACTGGACCTTCTTGGGTGGACTGGGTGCAAGAGATGCAATCGGATTGGGATTTTCAACTGGAAGCTCCCTGACTTCCTCCTCTCCCTGAACAACTATCCTTCTTCTTTTAGTGCCCTGACCCTCAGAGCTACTTCCCTTCCTCTGCTCATTTCTCAGCCTCTTTTCTCTGAGTATTTGATCCTTGGCTATAGACA
Organism: Prunella vulgaris; assembly: GCA_026898435.1. Taxonomy (NCBI): domain Eukaryota; kingdom Viridiplantae; phylum Streptophyta; class Magnoliopsida; order Lamiales; family Lamiaceae; genus Prunella; species Prunella vulgaris. The sequence continues at coordinate 32,811 of JAPKLY010000997.1, forward strand.
GTTTGGTACTTCTTCCAGCATCAACCTTTCCCTTCATTTTCTCACCATCAGTGGCCTGTTCTCCATCCTTGACCAAAGTATCAATCTCCTGCCTAACTTCTGACACAGCTTTTTCAGGATCAACTTTCTCTCCCACTTTTGGACCTCCTAGTGCTCTGACTTCCTCTTCCCCCTTCTTGCTAACTCTCCTAGAGAGTTCAGCAAGAGCTATTGAGTGTCTGGCTGTATCTTGCTCCACCACTCTCAAGTGTGTAAGACATCCTCCGTTTCCTCATTCAGAGCCCTTAGATGAAAGGCAGCATTGACTCCGAAGTCAGTGAATGGCTGCAATTTCTCTTCAATTATCAGGTTAGTGGCCGCTTGAGTAGGGAGAACTGAGAGTGCCTGTCTTACTTGAGCTTCTATTTCAGCTTTCAGAGCTTCTTCCCTCTGTCTGATGTATCCATCCATTCTCTCCATCAGGCCACCTGTCATTGCAGTGATGGTGGCCTGCATTAGTCTCTCTCTTTCCTCCAAATTTTCTTGCCTGACTGCTATCAGGGCTTGTTCATGTGCTTGTCTTTCTTGCTCCACACTAGCCTTTAACTCATTGATCTCCTTTCCAAGATTCATCTCCAATCTGTCCACATTGCTAGACAGGTTAGTGATCAGTGTTAAGTTTGAGTATTGTACCTGTTCCAAGTGTTCATCCAACATAGCAGTCTCAACAGACTATTCCTCCATCATTATCTCTAGGTTCTCCATTTTGTTAGTCAGGCTAGCAAGTTCTTTTCCCTCAGACTTGAGCTCCATAGCAGTTTGAACAACAGTCTGAATTACCCCTTCTATCTGAGCCACTGGTGTCTCATCAGGGGAGGGCACTAGTTCTTTTTGAGTCCCCTGTGACTCAGGTTGCTTCTCACTCTCCTGATCCTCAGTGCCCTGGGTTGTAGTAGCCTGGGTTATCTACTGATGCAAACTAGCCTGACCCTCCTCAGCAGGGTTGGCTCCCTCATCATCTCCATCTTTTCTCTGATCATCAGTGGACTTCTCCTTAGGCCCTTCTATCAATCTTGCTTCCTCCAATTTCTTGGCAACCAACTTGCCAAACTCCCATTCTTGCAAAAGCACACTAACTTTCCTCACCTAAGCAAACTCCAGTATCTCATTTTCCTCCTTTCTCCAGAAGCTTTCACCTTGTCCCTTCACTGCCTCCAAAAGCTCATGTAGGTAGGAATCCTTGAGCTTTACAAGTAGCCTCACCCTCTCAAACATTTCCTTGAGGGTGGGATTGGAGGTCAAGGCAGGATATAGTTGCTCTAATTCAAAGCATGCCTCCTCCTTCAGAGAGTCCAAGTAAGTGTACTGGACCTCCTCCTCATCAGCTACTTGTAGTGAAGGCAAAGCTTCACTGGCCTGAGGGACTGTGGGTAGTTCTTTGGTTGCACTTTCAAGCTGTTGAGAGCCTTCAGTAGGGTTTTCAGTTAATGTGGGTTCAGAGGATGTGATTTTGGCTACCTCAGAGGACTTTTGAGAGTCCTTTGAGGCTTCTTGACCTCCTCTTTCTTCTTCTGTCTCCTCAGAGCTTTCATCAGCAGACTCCTCTGATTCTTCCTCCTCATCAGCTTCCACTTCCTCCTGCCCTTCCTCAATCCCTTTGAGGGCAGTAGTGGCAAGTAAATGAATAGGGGACTTCATCCCCTCATCTTCTTCCTCAGTAGACTTCTCAGCTGAAGAGTGGGTGTTGGAGGTTTCAAAGCTGCTGCTAATGGCCCTGTTTTCAATGAAAGCCTTCTTCACCAACCTTCTCTTTTTCTTTTCCATCTCCCCCTCCTTGTGGGACTTCATTTTCTCACTAGGCTTTAAAGCCCTCTTCTTAAGGTTCAATGGTGGACTGTCCTCTCTTGACTCTCCAGGGACAATGGGCTACTCATTCCTTGCTTTACCAACTGGTGCCACCACCTTTATCTTCTCTAAGAGTTTCTCAGTGTTAAACAAGATCTTGGCTTTGTTCCAGGACCTTGTATCAGGGAAGTTGTACTTTAGATTCAGTGCCTCAATGATAAGAGACACTCTTGAGGCATAGCACAACTTGTGCTCAATCAGCAACCTCCCTTTGACCACCTTCAGTTTACTCCTTTCTTCCCTAAGATTTGAAATGAAGAACTGGTGCCAGTTGAACTTCACCCTATCAGTGGTATCTATGATGGCTGCCATCAACTTGAGCTTGATCTTGCTCACTTACTCAATGCTCCCCTGGTTTGCTAGGATACATTTCCCAACAATCTCTGCTAGAACCTCAAATTCAGGTTTTAGCAGCTTCTTGTGAAATGTGGTAACATACTGCTTCTTCTTTTTTGTTATTGTGTTTAAGAACTTCTCCTCCTCTCCTTGCTTGTAAGTTGTTGGGTCCAAACCTTCGTTTGGCAACCCAAAAATGTCATGAAGATCTTCCTGCCTCAAGGTGAACTTGTGCCTCTTCATCACAACTTCTATGACCTCTCTCCCCTTCTTGTCCTGCTTCTTCTCACTCTTCTCCATCATGATGGCAGATCTGATAGATGTGATGCTCTTCTCCATATCCACAAAGAACTCCTATACCTGCCTATCATAGCATTTCTCTGTACCTTTGGAAAGAAATCTGTATAGCCCAGCATTCCTGACTATCTCAAGGTCTCTTCTTATGTGATATAGGTCAGGGTCAGAGAGGACCTTTGGGTGATTGAATCAAACTATTGGTTCATACCAAAAGTTTTTGCTGTTGGCTAGTTCTTTGTAATCAATGTGTATTTGAGACATGATTTCTGAAGAAGGGAATGTGTTTAGGAAAAGTTTGTAGGGTTAAGAGTATGAGATGGTAAAAATTGTAAAGGTTGATAGCAGTGAAATCGTGTGAAAAACTGGTAAGTATGGAGGTTATTTATATTGGCAATCAAGGGTGGAGATTGAATAAAAGGATTTTGATCTACGGTTGTGATTAAGGCAATGATTTGGAAGATAAAGTGTTTTAACTTCCCAAGTAATTTGTAATTATTACCAGATTTGGAAAGTGAGTTGGGTTAAGATCAACAGTTGAGATTGAAGAAGATGGCGGTTCAAAGTGGGGTTTTTCAAGAGAGATAACTGCTCGAAATCATCTCCCGAGATTTTACTGCACACTTACTATCGCATTAACTGCGCCATAGGCATGGTTATCAATAAAGTAACCGTCTGTCAGATGTTGTCTCAGTGGAGTAATCAGTGGACTATTTGATCAGCCCAGTTTTGATCAAGTTAGTGAACTCTTCTGATGCCCAGACTATATCAGTAGACTTTTTTGGGTTAGTCCACTGATGTTTCTTGACTGTTCCCCCTTGATCAGTGGCCTGAGACTACTCTTGGTCAGGTAGCCTGATCAATTTCCATTCTCAGGATCAAGTAGACCTAACTCCACTGATAACTCATGAAACCTTGCTTCAGCCAAAGGTTTTGTGAGTATGTCTGCCCTTTGCTTGTTAGTGTGGATCTTTACAAGGCATACATCTTTCTTCTCCACATGGTCTCTGATGAAGTGGTGCCTAATATCCACATGCTTGCATTTTGTGTGAAGTACTGGGTTCTATGATATTGCAATGGCACTGTTGTTATCACAGAAGACAGGTACTTCACTGACCTGAATATTGTAATCAGTCAGTTGTTGCCTTATCCATAATACTTGAGCACAGCAGCTTCCAGCAGCCATATATTCAGCTTCAGTGGTGCTTGTTGCCACTGAACTCTGCTTCTTTGAGAACCAGGATATCAATTTGTTTCCAAGGAATTGGCAAGTCCCTGTGGTTGACTTCCTATCAATTCTGCATCCTCCATAGTCAGCATCAGAGTAGCCTGTTAATTCAAAGTTATCATCAGAGGGGTACCAGAGTCCCATGTTGACAGTACCCTTGAGATATCTTAAAATTTTCTTTGTGGCTTCCAGGTGACTCTTCTTTGGACTAGCCTGATATCTTGCACATATCCCCACAGCATAAGTAATGTCAGGCCTGCTTGCAGTGAGGTATAGAAGAGATCCAATGATTCCTCTATAGGTAGTCTGATCCACAGCTTCTCCTTCTTCATCAGGTTCAAGCTTGGTATTTGTATTCATTGGTACCCTGACTACCTTGCTTGAGCTGCACCCAAACTTCTGAATCAGCTCTCTTGTGTACTTGGCCTGATTGATGAATATTCCTTCAGGGGACTGCCCGACTTGCAGTCCAAGGAAGAAATTCATTTCTCCCATCATGGACATCTCAAATTTTCCTTTCATGAGATGTGAGAATCTTGTGCAGAGATCCTCATTCTTTGATCCAAATATGATGTCATCCACATATATTTAGACTAAGAGGATGTCTTCTCCATGTGTGATTCTGAAGAGTGTTCTGTCAACACTTCCCTTGGTGAAACCATGCTCCAAGAGGAACTGAGACAAAGTGTCATACCAGGCTCTTGGGGCTTGTTTCATGCCATATAGAGCTTTCCTGAGCTTGTAGACTTTGTTGCCTTCCTCAAAGCCAGGGGGTTGTTCCACATAGACTTCTTCATTTAGAACCCCATTGAGGAAAGCAGTCTTGGCATCCATCTGGTAGACCTTGAATCTCTTGTGGGCAGCATAAGCAAGAAATAGTCTGATAGCCTCTAGTCTGGCTAATGGTGCAAAGGTCTCATCATAATCAAATCCTTCAACTTGGGAGTATCCTTTGGCCACCAATCTTGCTTTGTTTCTGACTATCACATCATTCTCATCCTTCTTGTTCTTGAAAACCCATTTGGTTCCATTGATGTTGGCATGCTTTGGTCTTTTGACAAGCTCCCACACCTGATTCCTTGTGAACTGGTTGAGTTCTTCTTCCATGGCAATGATCCAGTTTGGATCCTTTAAGGCTTCTTCAATAGTCTTGGGTTTCTATGCTGAAAGAAAACAATAGAAGAGGGCATTTTCTCCATGAAAACTTCTAGTCTTGACTCCTAGATTAGGATCTCCTAGAATCTGACTGATTGGATGATCAATCAACCAGCTTCTTTTGGATTGTCCTCTCTCAGTGGGGTTATCCTCAGTGGATACCTCCCCTTCTGGGATTGAGTCACTAGATTGGGCAATTTTAAGTAATTTAGGAGAAAGTACAGAGGGAAGGAGTCCTGAGTCATTATTCAGGGTTGTTTCTAAGTTATCAGCACAGTCTAATCTGGCTTCCCCCTGAATATTATGCTCAATGTCTGTCTCAGCTTGGCCAGCTTCTTTATTGACAGAGGTTAATTGAGGAGCTGGGATTGGGTCATTCAGCTCATTTTCATCAGTGGAGATTTCCTCAGGCTGGTTTGACCTTTGAGAGCAGTCCTCTGACTCCTTTGATCCTAGGTTGTCCCATGTTGGAATGTAGGCATCCATCTTCTTATCAGTGGGCTTGTCCAGGGTCAGGTTAGTCATTTTATCTGTGATTTCTTTGGTAGCCTGATCTTTTCTGGACTCAAGAGTAGATTCATCAAAGATGACATGGGGTATTTCTTCCACAACGAGGGTTCTAAGGTTATATACCCTGAAGGCTCTACTGATTTGGGAATATCCAAGGAAAATCCCCTCATCAGCTTTGCTATCAAAGGTTTTTAGTTGTCTTTTCCCATTGTTGTGAATGAAACACTTACAACCAAAGACATGAAAATAGGATACCTGAGGTTTCCTACTGTTCCATAGCTCATAGGGGGTTTTGCCTTGTGTTTTAGTGAGCATGGATCTATTCTGAGTATAACATGCTGTGTGTATGGCTTCAGCCCAAAACCTTTTGGGAATTTGTGCATCAGCAAGCATGGTTCTGGCAGCCACTTTTAGAGTCCTGTTTCTTCTTTCAGCTATCCCATTTTGTTGAGAAGTTCTAGCAGCTGATGTCTCATAGGATATACCTGACTTATTACAAAAGTCAGTGATAATAGAATTTATGAACTCAGTACCTTTATCAGACCTTATTTTGATGATTGATAGGTCCTTTTCATTTGAGATTTTCTTGAGAAGTTCAGGTAGCCTGAGTTGAGTATCTTTCTTGCTAGACATGAATATCACCCAAGTGAATCTTGAGAAGTCATCCAGCACAACCAGTGTGTATTTGCTTCCATTGATGATGGCTGGTATGACAGGACCAAATAGATCCATATGTAGAAGTTGAAGTATCCTGTCAGTGGAGGGAGTGGTCTTGCTTTTGAATGAGGCTTTCATTTGCTTCCCTTCTTGGCAGGCTTTGCAAATGTGATCTTTGCTGAACACCTCATTTGGTATTCCCTCCACCAGACTTAGCCTTGAGATCTTGTTGAGGGTCTTGAAATTCAGATGATTGAGTCTCTTGTGCCATAGCCAAGTCAGGTCACTTGAGCTTTTGGCAATGAGACAGGTCTCTTTTGGGCATGATCTCCAATCTGCAAGATAAACATTTCCTTTCCTAGACCCTGTTAGTAGTACCTGTGTATTTGATGCATTCCTTACACAGCATATGTTACTTGAAAACTCAACACTATATCCCTTATCACAGAATTGGCTTATAGAAAGCAGGTTATGTTTCAGTCCACTGACATATGCTACATTGGTTACCTGGACTGTCCCTATTATCAGGGTACCATAACCTTCTGTGATTCCTTTTAGTTATCACCAAATGTGACCTGAGGACCCTTCTTTTCCTTATAGTTAGTCAGGAGACTTTGGTTGCCAGTCATATGCCTTGAGCAACCACTATCCAAGTACCAATCATCCTGAGAGTCCTCAACCTGCATAAAGATCAGTTCTTAGGTACCCATCTTGTGTTGGGTCCTATTTGGTTAGCTGTACCTTTAGGGATCCAAATCTGCTTAACAGTCCTAATTGCTTTGGACTGGCTGATTTTCTCCCATAAACATCTACATAAATAGTGGACTCCCTAACTACCTTGGGAGTTGACTGTCTATAGGTGTCAGTCCTTTGTGGCACAGGAGGCTTGTTAAGTCTCCTATTCCTAAAGGGCTTTGGTGCAGCTGACCTCAGGTGTTGTTGATAAGGAGGGATATATTTTCTCTCATAGGGCATGTATGAGATTGGTTCCCTATAGTGAACCCTTCTGTCAACTCCCCTGACAGAGGATTCATGCCAGTATGTCCTTTGCCTAGATTGTCTCTTAGAGGAGGATCTAGGCTGAGGATAAGTGTACTGAACATTATCCCATTTGTGATTAGAAAATTTTCTTTAATGGAATTCATTTACCATGAAGTTGGTTTTAGGAGGTGTATAAGTTGTTCTAGTCCTTTCAGTGGACCTACTTGGTATTATCACTTCCTTTGCAGGTTCAACAAGCCTTTTGCCCTTATCAAGGGTCCTTCTGGAATTCTCAGAGGACCTTACAAACACTCTCTCATTGCTGCTGCTGGTTGCAGCATTGAGAGGGCCTTCTGAGGATGTGCAGAGGAAGAATCCTATCCCATGTCTGCTGTCAGAGCTATTTTGTAAACTTAGAATTTTCTCTATTGCAAGGGAGGGTTTATTTAGAGATTCTAGCTTTCTCAGCAGATGATCCTCAGATTCCTTCAGCAGATTCACATTGCTGACAAGGGTTTTGATTTGGATGGCTAGCTCATTGTTTTCACCAACTAGCCTGACCCGATCATTGGTCAGTCCCCTGATCAGCTCATCCTTGGCACTGACCTGACTTTTGAGTGTTTCCACTTCATTTGTCAGGGCAATGGTTTGGGATGCTGAGGTAAGGTCTGCCTCAATCTCAGATTCAGCTAGCTTGTTATTTTCATTTGCTAGCATCTTATTTTCTTCCTCAAGAGTGAGGTATGCTTCTTGCAGCCTGGAGAAGTCAACCATCAATTGTTCTAATGAGAACTGAAGGTTGAGTTCCCCTGTTGACTTTGAGCTGGGCTCAGGTGAGTGTGCTATATATTAACAAAGATGAGATTGTACCTCAGGTTCATCATTGGCCATGAGACATAGATCATCATCACTGCTATCAGTGAATATTTCCTCAGAGGAGGTTTCAGCTTGTTCATCTTCTGCCACCATAGCTCTCCTTTCCAGTCTCCTATCCCTCTTGGCCTGTCTCTCCTTCCTTTCCTTGGAGCTCAGCTGAGGGCAGTGATACTGGAAGTGCCCTGTCTTATTGCACTGGAAGCATCTCTTCTCATCATCTTCACCTTCTTCTATGTCCTTTCTTCTGGATTCAGGTTTTGAGGTGGATTCCTCACTCTTGTTGTTTCTTTTGTATTCCTTCTCAGGCTCCTTTTCATTCCTTGGAGTGAACCTGGATTTCTTCTCCTTGTTGTCCTGATAATATCTTTTGTATTTGCCAAACCTTGAGTTCAGCTTTTCAAATCTTCTTGCTAGGAGGCTCATTTCCTCTTTCAGCTCAGCCTTGCTTTGAGATTTGCAGGGCTTGTTGGCCTTCTTGATCTTGGCTGGTTCATTTTAAGAACTGTTTACCTTGAAGGCTACTCCTTTCTCAGATGAGGAAGGCTCTTTTGTAGCTCTTTTCCTATTAAGATCAAACTCATAGGCCTTGAGTTCTGAGAATACCTGCTGCATAGACTTGTTGGATAAATCTTTGTTGTTCTGCATCATCACTGAATAGACATCCCACCTAGTGAGAGTCTGTTGGGAGAAATCCTAGCAGTCCCTGCCTTGGAGGCGAGCTGCGCTCAAGTCCACTCGTTCGCTCGATTAAAGGCATAGTTGCGTGCCGCCCGTGGCGCTGAAGCTAGATATTGGGTTTAAAGGAATTGATTGTACTACTCATACCAACAAGGTGCATCTT